>JAEMOT010002741.1:1570-19158 GCA_019297695.1 Apostasia ramifera | reverse complement strand
TGAATTAAATTTTGAATTAAATTTTGAATTAAATTTTGAATTAAATTTTGAATTAAATTTTGAATCAAATCTGCGACTCACGTGATCTAAGAAAGCGAAGAGTGATCACAAATCTCTCCTGATGGACTTTCAAATCGATAAATAGTAATAAAAGAAGTACAAATATGAATTATCTCACATTAAAAAAGAAGAGAGATTTTGAGCTGTATAGATATATAACGTAATTTAAAATGACAGAGGCATTTTTTAAGGTAAAATTGTGTGGCTAATAATAAAAAAATCTGTAGTTAAGCGTGCTTAGGCTAAAATAATAAAAGGATGGAATTACTCAAGTCACATAATTAAATTAAAGCAAGTAATACCATATATTTAGATCAATTTAATTTAAATTAATCATTTTTATAATTCAAGTTTTTTATCGAACAATCTTATGTGTTGACATAAAATTAAATCAATTAAAAATACTGTAACATCTTGTGATCCAAATATAGAGGTATTGTCAGCTTTAACTTTAGAAAAAATACGTGATTTGAGTGCTTCCCATGAGATCACCTATCTCAGTACTACTCCAGCCCAAGCACGCTTAACTGTGGAGTTGCCGACCTCCCACAGTACGATGTGATTCGAGGACGATCCAATAAGTGGATGCTGGTAGGCCTGTGACTGCCATGCATGGCCGAAGAGGGCGGGGAGTGATGTCCTAAAAGAGAGAAATTACTGGTATAGAGTACGACTCCTGACAGGCTTTTAGGCCAAATAATAAGTAGTGAGAAGGGAACAAGAATGAATTAACCCACATCGAAAAAGGAAGAAGATCCTGTGCTGTATAAGTAGATAACGTAATCTAAAATAGTAGAGATATCTTTTAAGGTAAAACCTTGAGACTAATAATGGAAAACTCCGTAATTAAGCGGCGTGCATGCGTTGCAATAACATTGGGATGGGTGACCTTCAGGAAAACACTCAAGTCACGTAGTTTTTCTAAAGTCAAAGCAGACAATACCTCTGCATTTGAATCGCGGGATATTACAAATATAATAGAATTTATTTGTAAATATTATTTTTTTTTATTTTATATATATGAAATTTTGTTTATTTTTTCACAATATTATAAATTGGTCATAAACTATTTTTTAAAATTATTATTTATTTAATTTAATTTAATAAATAAAATAAAAAATGTTAGTAGAAAATAAAAAAATTAATCAAAAATAGAATTAACTGTAATTCAAATCAATTTTGAATTGACAATAAATAAATTAAATAAATAAAGTAAATTAAGCTTAATTAGGATTCAAATTAGATTAAATTATTTTTATTCATATTTTAAGTTGTATAAAAATTAAATTAAAAATTTTCATTTTAAACTTGGCCTCGGCTAAAAAGAAGAGAGAGAGAGGAGAGAGAGAGAGAGAGAGAGAGAGAGAGAGAGAGAGAGAGAGAGAGAGAGAAGGCATGGGATAGTCAGGGTTCCGCAGATTGGCACGCGCGGTTTCTCCGCTAGTGTCAATGGCAGGATTGTAATTATGTTCAAATGTGGAATGAGTACAATAATTGCACTAATAATGAAATTGGTGGAATTAAATTTAATTTATTTTCTCGGATTCATCTTGCTTCATAAAATTCTGTTTGTTTAATTAATTTAAGATTAATTAAACACATTGTACATAAAATTTAATATTTAAATTACATTATATTTATATTATATTTTTAAAAATAAAAAATTAATTTAATTTCACATTCTACATATATATTAAAATAATTACTAATTTATATCACATTCCCTCACATATTGTAACATAATAAATTTTTTTATTAGAACGTAATAATTAATTTTACACAACTCTTAATAAAAAATATTTTCATCTAAATTTTACTTTAATTTTATTAAAATTAATATTTGCAATCAAATATGGGAGTTAGCTCATCTGAGGGTTGACTTTAAGTCACGCTGTTTTAATGCCAATGACTCTCTCCCCGAATAAGCATAACCCGACCTAAAAGAAAAAAGTCAAAATTCATTTCCACACAAACTCTTGTTATCAATCCTTCAGAGGCAACTGGTGGTTCTAATTAATGATCTAGAAGAGTTTGTTTTAATCCTTGGTAGACTTTTTAGTGTTTTTATGTTTTGTTTTGCTTTGTTTTAGGATGTTGTTTAGGCGGCGTGTCTATATTTTTCTTATGTATTTATCTTATTAGTATATGGAGTTGAACGCTCACCGTCCTTTTAAAAAAATTACTTTAGTACAATAAAATCAAAACGATATGTAGCTTGCTACCCGACATTCTCTTCTAAGTGCTTTCTGTGATGAAACCAGTGTTGAGTAACATTTTGATTTTGAATTAAATTGCTTCTTAATGTTTTCATTCAACCATGCATTTGCATTTTAGATCTGTTTGATGGGTTAGACACCAAGCAAGATGTTTGTGTGATCCTTAGAGGCTAGAGGACCAACTCGAATAGACTCACTGAAAAGTGTGAAGGCCTCCAATATCGACCAAAGTTGGTTATTCTCATGCCGAGGAATATCATGTCATCCCCTGGAAAATACTACAAGAAAAACATACATTAGCATCAATTTGAGAAGTGAAATTTGGGAAAGAAAGTTGGATCGATGCACGGTGTTATTTCGAGCATCAATTCTGTGATAGAATGAGAGGTACCACACACTTAATTATGTCATAGTTGGGGAGGTCGGATGGGCCAATCGTTACAGAACGACACCTGTGTTGTAGGAGTGGCCCTTTCACCCAGGAGAGGTCAACGACAGGGCTAGCTAAAGAGTGAGTGAGTGATTCCTATGCCTAGCTAGGTCTCCAATACCATTGAGGTAGCATTACCCTAAGGCTTATTGAAATTGTTTAAGGGAGTTTGTTTAACATCCAGAGAGTTCAAAATTTGTCTAACTCTTCAGAAAAATTACAATTAAGCTTTAGGGTCTATTTATTTGTAAGATTAAGTTTAAGAAAGTTAAAATTAAATTTGATTAAAAATATTTTTTTATTAAAAATTATGAATGATGTGAAATAAAGTTAGTTATTATGTTGAGATATGTCAGAGATATGATACAAAGTTAGTTATTATGTTGAGATATGTGAAAGATGTGATATAAGTTAGTTATTATTTTAGTAATATAATGTAGGATGTGAAATAAATTTATTTTTTAATATTAAATTTTATGTGTGATGTGATATGCTTGGTTAAAATTAAACCAAGTTAATTTTAAACTTCTAGATAAATGGGGCTTAATGTTAGAAAGATGTTTAAGTAATCAAAGTGAGTGTAAAATAATAGATTAATCTGTGCAATGCACACACGATATATAGTAGTTTAGTCTTTGATCACTAGACCAAATCCGCTCCCCTAATGCTACTTTTTAGGCCTGTTTGTTTGTAAGGTTAAATTTAATAAGGTTAAAATTAAATTTGGATAGAGATATTTTTATTGAAAGATGTAAATGATATGAAATAAATTTAGTTATTATATTAAAATATGTGAGAAATGTAATATAAAGTTAGTTATTATATTAGGATATATAAAGGGTGTGATATAAGTTAGTTATTATTTTAGTAATATGTGTAGGATGTGAAATAAAGTTAATTTTTAATATTAAATTTTACATATGATGTGATATGTCTGGTTAAAATTAAATCAGGTTAATTTTTAACAGCCAAACAAATGGGGCCCCACGTGAGGTTAAACCAAGAATATCATAGAAGTAGATTTAAATAGAAATTATTTTGAGAAAAATGAGAAGAAAATTTTTTTAGATATTTATCAAAGTTAGAAGACCTCCTCCAAAATATATGTATGTGTTAAATTTTCAAAATATAGTTTGGAGGTACAGTGAAGTAGCGAATTAAAATATAAAAAATTTGGATCAACTCGTAAAATATATATGAATACGACTTGAAGAACTTTAAACGCATTCGTAGAGAGGTGGATGTTGAATGCTCAGAGCCAAATTAGGAAGCCTTACAACATTTTTGGGTCTTTTCACTTATGAAAAACATTTTGATGGTTGAAATAATAATAAGAAAAAAAAAATTCGGAAGTCAGTGATAGTGAATTCTTGGTTAAAATAACAAATCAGCCTTTTTACTTGGTAGATCTAAATTTTTGAATGGTTTTAAAATTTTCAATTAGCTTCATGATTTGATTTTAATACTAATTAAGTTTAGTATGCTTTCAGTATTGATTAATCAATTTAATTTATTGTTAATTAAATTTGATGATCAGTTTTTAATATGAGTTATAAATGTTAAATTTATTATATTTAGTGATCTTCAAAAAAAATGAGCTATAAATATGTGAATATACAAAAAATATAATGTAACAATTTTTATGCTAGGCTACCTTTTTTGAAGTCCACTTAAAGCTTGAGTTATCTCATTAGGGCACATAATAACTTTCATTTAGTCTTTTGAAATATCACTAATCTTGTAATTAACAATTAGAGAGGAACAGTCTAATTTACCTTAATTAATATAAAAGTTTGTAAATAATAATAAATGTGGTTGTTATCATCAACATCAATGCACGAGTTCAATAGTTAATCAACAGCTAGCTCGCTTACAACAGATCCAAGTTTTGAGATTTTGGTCCAACACTTACAACACATCTTGATTTCTTGCTCCCATTTTACTACTCTTGTAAGATTGTAATTGTCGCTAATTTATCATTTTAACCTAATTTCTATGTATTTTTTTTTCTCTATTCCTAATCGCCTCCTAGCAACTTAGTTCGATGGACCCGGCCTAATTGCCGAGCAAAGTGGTTTCTCTCAATCATTTGAGAATATGACTATCAATTGTTGCCATCAAGAAATTCCTATCGACTTATTTAATTAACATGCATTTAGTGAAATTTGTTTGAATTTATAATATGTTTTTATATAATTGCATTCGGGGCCTCTGAGGTTAAAAGTGCATTGTAAATTAGTCTTAACTTTTTATAAACCACGATTTATTGTAAAAGTGCTATAGTTTTAGTGCTTCTTCTAGAATCTCAACATTTGCACTGATTTGTTTTTATAAAAATATGAAATTTATATATTTTGAAAGACCGTTACACCCCTCTATTCTCACTTTTTTAAAAAAATGATAAAAAAACTCAAATTTAATTTCTCTCGTCTCTTGCTTTCTCTACATTAAACATTTAAAATTTTAAAAGTAAATATTAATATTTTAAAATTATATTCTAGAAAGTCATAAAATTAATAAATGAAAATAATCTTCCAATATACTAGTAAACGATAAGTAATTATATCTTAATTGGAATCAAAATTGCAAAACTTTTACAATCCTAGAGACCTAAATTAATAAAATTAAAGTCTTCAAAGAATTGTGATGACTAAATTTACCCTTTCATATACTTTCTAGTGGCCTATTTTAAATATTAATATATAGCAATAGTTGCATATTTTTTTCAAAGACATCTAATTAGTTATTTAATTTCAGTTTTTTTTTTTTTCTCTTCTCAAACTAATCAATCTTAAAAGCTTCAATAACATGTATCAATGGGCATAATTGCAGTTTTTTTTTTTTCCATTTGGTCACATTTACATATTTTAAAATCTAGTTAAGCAAATTATAAATAGTTATGAACATTAATTTTACACAAAACATCAAATCAAATACATTCGCTGGTGCATCCAATTCCATTGTGGCAGTCCCATCCAATATTTACAGCAAATTCTTGAATTCAATCTTTATATATAAAATATTTAAATGCTTCACTTTACCATATACCATATATAATAAATGAGAGAGAGAGAGAGAGGGAGAGAGTGATTGGACCTTGGACCTATATCATCTTCTTCCTCATTGTCTTTCTCCATACCCTCCGATATCCCACCACCACTTCCCCAGCTCCTGAATCATCCCCTACCTTCCCTTTTTGCCAAATTCATAAAGAAAAACAACAGATCCAAGAAAAGAGAGAGATTCAGAGAGGTCAATCGAGGCATCAAATCAAATCATAACATCAAGGAAGAAGAAGAAGATCAGAGGAAGAGAAATAGTCGCTCCATCAAATCAAAGAATATCAAACAAAAAAAAAAAAAAGACATCAGAGAAGAAGAAGAAGAAGACGACGACGAAGAAGAAGAAGCATCGATCATGTCATCTTCTTCCTCAGCTGCCTTCTCTCATCTTGACCACCTCTCCCCGCCCCCCTCCGAGCAGCTCTGCTACGTCCACTGCAACTTCTGCGACACCGTCCTCGCCGTATGATCTCCTTTTCTCTCTCTCTTCTTTTTCTCTCTATTAGGGTTTCCATCTTCCTCTTCCCCCTCTCTCCCGCAGGTCAGCGTCCCATGCAGCAGCCTCTTCAAGACGGTGACGGTGAGGTGCGGCCACTGCACCAACCTCCTCTCTGTCAACATGAGAGGGCTTCTCTCCCACCCCTTTCTCTCTCCTCTCCCCCATAATCACCTGAGCTTGGTAACATCAGTAGAAACCGATCTCTTTTCGTGATCTTCTTCTTCCTTGCTATGCTCTTTTCCTCATTTTAGACTTGCCACTTTCCCTCAGGATCAGGAGCTGAGTCATTCTCCGCCGAGTTTGACGGCGGATCAGGCGATCCCGAACCCCGACTCGGCCAAAGGAACTGATCATGAAGAGCTCCCGCACCACCCAGTCGTCAACAGACGTGAGTTTTCTCTTTAGATCAAATTCCTTCCTTTTGAAATGAAATGAATCAAAGGGGGAAGAGATTGATGGGGAATGATGCATCATGTGTGACTTGAAAACGAAATCCATTTTTACATTCTTTCTCTCTCTCTCTCTCTCTCTCTCTCTCTCTCTCTTTCAATGCTCCATCTTTTGCTGTAGCAAGTAGTTGCCTTCTCTCTTCCAGTAGTACTGTGCAGGTTCAGATAATTCCCATCATGTCACCTCCCCCAGAACCCACTTCTGCTTGAAGAAGAAGATACGTAGAGAGAGAGAGAGAGGGAGAGAGAAAATTATAAAATCAATTTCAATGTATTAATTAATCTCTGTGTGAAAGACGTCTAAATATCCCTTATCTCTCCATTGCTGTAGAGAGAGATAGTAGAGAGAGAAGGATTTGATTTGATTGTTTCGGTTTGTGGTTGCAGCTCCGGAGAAGAGGCAGAGAGTTCCATCGGCATACAACCGTTTCATCAAGTGAGTTACATTAATATATGGCTACAAATCATCCAACTCCTAAGTTTGAACTTAGGAGTTCCTTCATAAATATTAATATATAATCTTTCACCACGATCTCTATTTCTCTCTCTCTTCTTCTCAGGGATGAAATCCAACGCATCAAGGCTGGCAACCCCGACATCACCCATAGAGAAGCTTTCAGCGCCGCCGCTAAGAACGTAAAACTACAACTCTCCCTCTCTCTCTCTCTCTATGATGGAAGACATTGATCAATTTAGGGTTTTGATCGCAGTGGGCGCACTTCCCTCACATCCAGTTCGGTCTAATGCCCGATCAGAGCATAAAGAAGACCATTCGCCAGCAGGTGATCAAAATCGATGAAAAAAAGAGAGCTTTTTTTACATAAAGTCTCTCTTTTAGGGTTTTGATGTGATTGTTAGATGGGCTACTGCTGAACTTAACTACTTTTTTTCCCTTTAGGAGGGAGACGACGCTCTTCTCAAGGACGGGTTCTATGCCGCCGCGGCGACTGCGGCGGCGGCGGCGGCGGCGGCGAACATAGGGATCTCTCCGTTCTAGGCGCCAGCGTCTCCGGTTTACTCTTCTGCTGCGGGCTTACACAGCTTATTAGCTTGGTTTTCTTTATTATTATTTTTTTTTAGCTTCCCACCAGCTTTCTTAAGAGAAACTGTTAAACAAATTGAACGGTGGTTCTTTCAGTTGGGATATTTAATTTCTTGCCGCTTCAAACTTTTTATTTTATTTTATTTTTTTCTTGCATTTTTTGTGGTTTAGTTTTGAATTTAAAATTAATGATTGATCTAATAATTATTACTGTTCTATGTTTAGTGAACAAGGGAAAAGAACTTATAAATGCATGAGAAATCCCAAAGATTTCCTTTTTTTCTCCTTTATACATGTTTCTGATTAAAGTGTAGAGAGATCATAGAGTTTATATACATGTATATATATAGAGAAAGCTATCAAGAAAACTTACCAATTTTTCAAAAAAAAAAGCAAACAAATTTATCACATCTCTTGCTTATTAAGGATATTATTTGAAATATGGGATGTCCTTGGAGATAAAGGTTTTTAGATGTCTTTAAAGAAGGGAAAAATAGAGCTGTTTGGGGCTGGCGACGCCTCATTAAAAGATAAGATCAGCGCTATTATATAAATTGTTTACAGAGCTTCTATAATTACAAAGTGTTAAGACTTATATATTATGTGCAAAGATTAGAAGTTAATCATATGTTACTTATAAGCTAGAGTTGATTCCTTTAATTGGAATGATGCTTCGCCATATGTGGGAGAAGTGATAGTCAGCTGCTATGGTACCTCTATGTCGCAAGTCAAGAGGTACCGGGTCAATTGATCAGAAAAGGATGCAGTTGAAGTTAAGACCATCATATATTCATCAACATATATATTGCGTTGTCATTCAACGAGTATATTGTATAGGTGCCTGATATGGATTCGAAACGTAGAACAGACTGGTACTTCGACTTCAGATTTGATTTGATTTTATGATATCGGTGCACAAATTTCAAAATTAACAAAGTTTAGATGATTGATATTGCTTCTAGCATAATGCTAGATTGTCATTTAAGGCAGATGCATTGCTACGGCCGTCCATCCCCTTAGACTTCATTATGATTACATTATGATTTGATTGATTCTCATATAGTTTTATATATATATATATATATATATGCAAGGAAAATAATGAAAGTTTTAAATGCATAAACCTGCTTCAATATTAAATAAATATTTAGTATCACAATCTTATGATACCGTTATACAATTACATATTACAAATGTGTTTTAACATAAAATGATGCTTTTAAAACGCCATGCTTTCATTTTAAAGTGTACTATGACATTGCTGTTTATGGATATGATTAAAGCCTGACTTTCTTTATGCAGATTGATTTTAAGGTAAAGTTAATTAGCTAGCCTGACAGTTTAAATTTTCTCATTAAAAGCAACTATATTCATATCAAACATACATATATAATTAACTATATATTTCACATTATTCTGCATTCTTTTTATTGTGAAAAATAATTTATTTCACATAGTATATGAAAATCTTGAGACTAAAGTATTACTTTTTTTTTTCTTTTGATGTAGTAAAGTATTACTTTTTGTGTTTAACTTATATAGTTAATTAATTGGCTAATTAAACACTGGCCTGCCTGATGTTTTGCCCAAATTAAGCTAATTCTGACTTATGCTGAGCTAGACTCATTTTAATTAGGATTTAGGGGGCATTTGGTTCAATGTTATCTTAGTATTATGTTATTTAGAGAAGACAGTTGTTTGATTTAATGACATCTATAAATAATATTTTATAAAATTATAGAATTCTTAATTAAAAGATGACATCTAAATATCATGCCATCTATATAACATGACATAACATCAAAATAATAATGAACCAAACTCCCTCTTAATTAGTTATTAATTAGTTAAGCTTCCATAAATCTTAATTAGAGTGAACATATATGCGCAAATCCAGTAAGACTTGCAAGATAGTCCAAAAGATAAAAATGGAAGAATAAAAATATAAATATAATATATATATATATTAGAAATATAAAAAGAGAGAAATAATTATATTATATTACTTAATTGCTAAGAGTTTAAATTATTTCCGACTTATAATATAATTAACCTACAAGTTTAAATTTTTACATTGGTTGATTATAAAAATTACGAATTAAACAGGAGCTGAGTGTCCCCTAAGCTAATTAAGTTCATACTACGAAATAAATAAATTTACATACTGTAAATAAGCTAGTATATATAAAAATATTGTTAAATTATTTCTTATAACAAATTAATTTAAGTATTTGGGCCTATAAAAATTAATCATAAGATTTTGAATGTTTATCTAGGTTTTAGTTAGATTATATCTTTTAAAAAATCATGCATGAAATATACATCTTCAGTACTGTAGATGCATGTCATAAAAATCTTTGAACACAAATCTTCTAATGCAGTAACACGAGCGAAGTTAAATCATCGACTGCATTATTCAAATCATATTTTTTATCTCCAATCAAACAGAGCATATGTCTCTGGTGCAGCTTTGGCTAACCTGAAAGTTCTAACTATTGTTCTAGCTGGCAGTGTCGATCGAACAGTCCGTTTTGTCGCAATAAATGTTTGTTCAATCTTCTTTTACCCTTAACCTCATTTGCTCATGCATGCCATAAATGATATAAACGTCACAATTATGATTAGTGATTAAATAGTTGTTCCCCAAGAATTGAAAATGATCAGATTGGATGAGCACAACACACAGAGATCAAAGCTTGAAAGAAACCAAAATGATGGTGGAACTAAACAGTTGTTCCTACTGTATGTCCACATGAGTGATTTTGTGAAAACTTTGCACATTTTCATGTTGTAATAACCGTGAAATATCCGTATCAATTCAAATTTAGTTCGAGCTTTGAAGTTGATCGAAGTCGGACTGGGTCAGCTCTAATTCCCTCTGAGCTTTCAATACTGGCATAACCTAAATTAATTAATGAGGGTTAGCCATGAAATTTATGTTCTTGCATGTAGGTCTTTAAATTTTAAGTTTTATTATCATCTGGTCCATCTGTTCTTATTATGTTGCACACAACTGATCTCATGAAAAAAGTTGCACCCTTTCGTAAAATTATTTAAATATCACTTATTAGTTTTTATACAAGATGCATATTTATATGTTAAATGAGGCAAATTTTAAAATTCATGAACAGATATCATAGAAAATACATATATATATATATATATATATATATATATATATATATAATTATATTTGATCTTATAGCTATTGGCTATTAATGTTATCTTGGGTTGAGTTGCCAAATAAATAGTTATCATTAATTAATAATTTTAATTTAAATTTATAAATTTTAAATTATTTACTGAAAATATCGAAACTATTGATATCGAAATTATTGATATTGAAATTATTGAAATCGTTAATACTGTCAGATAATTTTATTTTTAATCAAAAATAAAATCAAAATGCTCAACTGCACTCTGTGTTTCTTGGCCCCACGTGCTCTTTATGAGCCTTGATTAATTCATCAACATTAAATCAAAATTTTCAGAAAATTATTGATAAGTAAAATAAAATAAAAGGCAAAATATTGCACCTAAGATAGAGAGGGCATCTCAAATTGGTTATTCCTATTTTTTTTTTTTGCTTGTCTTTCTTGATAGAAAGAAATAATTTTTAATTATTTTTTCATTTATTTGAATAATTACATGTTTTAATGGACGATTATATAGTGCTCTATCCTCACCCTTTTTAAAAATTTAATTTTTCTCATCTATTATTTTTTTGTTGTAAAAATTTAAATTAAAAATATTAATATTAATATTTCATAATTATATTAAAAAATATAAAATAATAACATATGATTAGGAACAATCTTACTATATAATAATAAAAAATTAATAATTATATCTTAATTGAGGCACAATTGACAATGTATTTACAATCTCAAGAATCCAAATTGAGCTTTAAAAAAGTTTAGACTAGTTTAAAATACTCTTGCCACCACAGGTCCCCTGATGCAACTTATCCTAAAATAAAATAGAAATAATTACCTACATTTCACATAATTTAATTTTATTTATGCCTTACCCATTCATTCTTAGTTAATTACACTATGCACACTCAAAATATTATAAAATCTTACATACACATATTTTAACTTATTTTTATTATAATGAGTAATCATAATTTTTCAATAACCTAACTATAGTTAGATTACAAAAAATCTGAGCCGTTCATCATATTATTTTAAGGATATTTAAATATATTTTGAGTGAAAATCTTAAAACCTTAATGTTTAGGTGGCGATAAAGAAAGGAGATATCCGCAACGTGAATTGATTTTAGGACAAATCAGCGCTTTAGTGTAGTATTGAGGAAGAGAAAAATATGTACTATTAAGAGTAAAAATATAATCTTAATAATTTACTAACATAATATTTTTTTTTAAATAAATTTTGATTAAGCTTTAACTCAAATGTGTGTATGTAAAATTTTATAATATTTTGAGTGTGTATAACGTAATTAATTAAAAATAAATGAGTAGAATATAAATAAAATTAAATTGTATAAAATATAAGTAATTATCTCAATAAAATAAGGAGCGTGCTCTGTTGCACTGGAGGTGGCTGCTCATGTTGGGGTGCTGGGCAGCATCGCAGACAATCCATTAAATGATTCAGAACGCAACAGCGATTATTAATTGATCGTGGAATGAATTTTATTTTTATATATTTGTCAGAATAATTACATCAAGGTATCTGAAGTTTGGCCGAGTTTTTACTAGGTTTGAATTCATTTTGCAAGTTTTTATTGCCAGCATTTGTTTGGGTAAAATGCATTTCAGTCCTTCAGTTTTTATAAAACCTCTAATTTAATCCTTCCATTTGAGAGGGATTGATAGCGTTTACTTCTTCTATCCAAAACAGATGAGTTTTTGATCACTCGACTTGTCAGCATTAGCGGTTATACAAAAATATCCGAGAAAAAAAGCGAGAATAACCAAACAGAAATCTTTTAATTCTATTCAAGTTTGTTAGATTTTGATTATAAAATTTTTAGAGCCAAATGATTCGGTTCTCGGTACTCAGTTCAAGAACTAGAATTGAACGATTTAATAATTAGTAATTATTAAATTTATCAATCTAACAAACAAATTAAAATTTTTATTTTATTATTAATATAATAAGTCTATAACATTATGAAAAAATAAAATTTTTTATTTTATTTATATTCATTAATACGAGATTTAAATGTTATTTTTTTAAGGCGGATTTACATACAGAACATTGAATTGATCATAAATTACGCATTTCACCATCTTTTAGTAAATATTACACATATCACACTCTTTTTACATCTCTATTGTAAATATAAATCCCCTTTTTTCTATTAATATTATTAATTTATTTGTATGATTTATATATATTGTATTTTAACGCCATGATTAAATTATATAAATTTCTTTATTAAAATATTTTTAATTTATTAATTTTATTATATTTCTATTATTAAAAAAAATAAATTTTTCATTCAAATTTTATTAGGTATACATCATAATTATAGTTGTAGTTCAGTAGATTTGAGCAACTTTATATATAATATGAATTTAAGAACCACCATTTAATTTATGGTCAAATAAAAATAATAATTAAACTCAAATCTAATTTTTTTTGTTTGGTTTTAGTTTCCAAAATATGAAGCTGACCTTAGTTGGTTCGAGCTTAAGTTTAGCCTAAAATCGATTCGAACGGGCCAAGATGCAACCCTTGTGAACACCATCTCTTTTAACTTTTTACCATATCTTATTTTATAATTTATATCTGTCATTCCTAAAAAAAAAAATTTTACAAGAAGTACGCTCTAAGTCAAATATATGTATAGATGAAATCTCCTAAACTTAATATTTATAAAAAATATTTCTTATTTTAAATGTGAATTTATTGACAACAAAGAAATTTAAAAGAAAATTTTGAATTTAAATAAATTGAAAGGAATATAAAGTAAAAAAAAAAAGAGATAACTAGAGAGAATTGAAGAACAACATAGAAACCTTGAATCAAATCAATAAAAAATTCGAAGAAAGAAGTTATGTTGAGCAATTTTGAGGATTTATATGAAATGATTTAGAAATATGGACCTATATAAAATGTGAATTCAACTTTAGAGATCCAATAGTAATTTAACATATACTTTATTTGGTGGTTGGAGAGATCAGTGTGGCATTCATAGACTGGTCCCATTATTGATGTCATGATCAATTTATCCATGGAAGTGATTGGGTGACAAGACATGTGTGATGTTTTGGAACGTAGAATAAGTCATGTCGAGCTCAATTTCATACAACTACTTGTAACATCTGTTGATCTAAATATAAAAATATTATCTGCTTTGACTTTAAAAAATTATGTGACTTGATTATTTTCTTAGAAGTACTCAACCTACTACTATTCTAGCTCATGAGATACGGTTAACTACGAAATTTTCTATCATTAGTCTAATTATAATTTTTTTTTTCTTTTTTTATATGGTACGATTTATTTTTATGCCTCTCTCACTACTTATCGATCGGCCTATAAGCCTACCAAGAGTTGTAGTTTGCTCATCATTTTTCGTGCTCAAGTATTCTATGAAGGGTAAATTTCTTATAGGTCCCATAAATTTTAAATTTTTTGCACGATATTGGCTCGCAAATTTTCAATTAATGAACTTTGGTTCTTGAGATTAATATTTTATTATTGTGTTATCCTTATGTGTTTTAGCCAATTGCACATTTAGTTTAGTCTAAATTGAATGAAACTATCAAATTTGTAACGAAAAAGACTTTCACCATTGCAAAGTTATCAAAATATTCTTATCAATATGTAATAATTTTGTTTTGTGATATTATAGTAGTAGGTGAATAACTAACTCAATGAAATAAGAATTTTAATAAATTTAATTTTGGGGATAATAAATTTTAACTTTAGAGAATTGTATGTAATATTTTAAAATTAATGAACTAATGTACGAAAAAACTCCAACATCTCATGATCATTCTATATTCGATTTGACACCAAATTATTAATAAGGTTATTTTGTGTTATAAATTTTGACCAACGAAATTTAAATTGCATACAATCAAATTAGGTGCATCGGAGGCAATCAATCTTTTAGAAAAAATTTTAAATTTTTATCATGAATGAATTTTTTTATTTTACTATAAAGCTCAACAAATTAAAGACTAATTTACTATATTATTTAATATATTATAAATTTAATTTATTGAATAATTTATAATAACCTCAAAAGTGATGTTGGTTGATATAAATTCTTATATTTTTTTTGCTTTTTAACGTTACGGCCTACGCTAACTCTCGAGAAAAAATTTGTCTTTGGAAGTAGAGAAATTCAATATTTGTATATTTCTTCTTCCTTTATTTTTTGGTTGAGAGTATCTACTAAGTAATTCTATGTTATGTTTATGGGTAAATTGCATCTAAGCTCTCAAGGTCAGTATGTATTGCAAAAGTTTTTATTTAGATATTTAAAGTTGTAAAATCTTTATAATTTTGGTCCTAATTAAAATTTTCTTACTAATTTTTAATAGTATGTTATAAGGTTATCCTTGTTTATTAACTTTATGATTTTTTAAAATGTAAATTTTTAAATATTAATATTAATATTTTTTATTTTTTATTTTTAATGCATAGAAAGAAAGAAATTAAATTTTAAATTTTTATTAAATTTTTAAATAATGATAAAAATAAAAGAATGCAATGATACTTTATAATATGTTAATGATTTAATCTAGTAAAAAATAATTTTCATGTCTTTAATCGAAAAAAAATTAGTGAAAATGATGAGATTCTAAAAGAATGATCAAAACTGTAGCACTTTTACAATATCAAGGACCCAAATGAAAGTTTTAAAAAAATTAAATCTAATTTGCAATGCCCTTTCAATCTCAAGAACTCGGATGCAATTTGCCCTACGATTAGTGTTCACTTTGCTAGCTTTATGAGTAATTAGTTCTATAACATGACTTTCTTTTATTTAAGGAAGAGCGTCTGATAAATCATGAAAAATTAACAAAATTATTTATTCCTTCACATTAAGAAAATTTTATTATATTCGATCTGCCAATGATGAGACGCCACATCAGAAGTAGGCCCACCCAATGTGGCAGCCCCTATTAGCCAATCGGACATTTGATCAGTTGAATGCAATAAGAACAGAAATTGAGGGATTAAATTGCAATTTATCCAATAATATTGCCCCTAAATTCAATATAAAAATCCCTAATTTGATCTGTCTCTCTGGTTTCGCTCGCGTCTTGTAGCCGGTTCCAGCCCAGACCGCGTGAATCCCGCCTGACGATCGCCGACGCCCGCAGAACTCGCATCCTTGGCTACGATCGGCGTCTCCGGTGCGTGCGAATGCACGATCTCCGCTGACTCGCGAGCCAGGAGATCTTCACCTTCACTCTTCTATAAAGGCTTCCATGGATATTCCGAGCCGTGGCGGCTGTTGATGTTTGGAGTTTTCCTCTACAGTTCTTCGGATTCGACGCGGGCGGCATCGATTCGGAACAGTTTTTGCGTCGGATTTTGCTTGGTTACACTGGGAGTCGTAGAGGAGCTGCGGCTGCTACCTGAGGCTTGAGGTTCTATTCATCCGTTCTTTCTGTTTTAACATCCGATTTTCTGCTCGTTTTGAACCTCTCTAGTTTACTGACTTCATTAAACTCCTGCTTCCATTTTTCTAATTCGTTGAAATCTCATGAATTTGGATTTCGGTTTTAGCATAATGTTTCTTCAATTCCTCATTGCTGCTTGAGTCTGAAATCCCTACTGCTTCAATGCTCTATCCAATTGTTGAACCACTCTCTGAGTTTGCCGGTATGAGCATGAGCCAAGGCTGCAATGAAACTCTGCTTTCTGATTATAATTCCGAATTAATTTCATGTGGTAGATGGAATTTCTGTTAAAGTATTCTTCCTTAGAATTTCTGTCATACACTTTCCATATTTCGGGTAATCAAGTTTATGCAAGCTAATTTAATCACTTTAGTACTTTATAGATTTCTGTCTTAGCTGCACCAGTGCTATGGATTCCCAGCGAGCCTCTTTAATTTTCTTGGAAAATTTCATGACTCTTATGTGATAAAACAATTCTTTACTATGTGATTTTCCTTTGTCATGTTTTGTTATGACGGGAAACAATCAAAGAGTTTTTACGTGGAAAACCGACTGGCGGAAAAACCACGGCTCCTTTTCGAGGAGGCTTGAAATGTTATTAGAAATCTTTGCTTGGGTTACAGAGTATTCAAAAAGGTTTTTTTGTTTTTGGATCTTCCGCGACTGTAGAGGCTATGTACAGGAAGTATATATATCCTGGGCCTGTGATGTCTAGTCACTTTCAGCCGAACAATCTACAGCTCTAGTGACAGCTCAATTAATGCCTGCGGACGGCTAGTATGTGACTCATGTTGTACGGCGTGTCAGCAGTTACGGTCCGTCGGCGGGAAAACCGCGCCTCCCTCAGAGAAGTACAATCCCCCAACGGTCAGATGTCACGTCGGGTCCTTGTTCTTCGGGGTGATAACCCTTCGGCGTCTGCTGTTCGGGATGAGGCTTCCTCTGTTCGGCTCGGATGCCTTGCTCGCGTGGAGACCACGTGAGCAACCACGTGGACGGTCCAGATGAAAAGGCGCGAATCCAATTGCAACATGTCCCCCCGATAGTCATGAAGCGCATTGATGTGCGTGCCTGGTTGCCACGTGTACCGCAGTGATCTATAAATCTTTCTGAAACGTAGGCTGGGTCTTTTGTTGACCAGAGGAGAGACTGGCGTGATGAGCCTCTTCTCAGAAATAGCTGAAAACCTGGGAAGCCGTAAGCCGGGCCAAGC
>JAEMOT010002739.1:205389-236825 GCA_019297695.1 Apostasia ramifera | reverse complement strand
TCTGTTCACCTGCACCCCTGACTCGTCTCTATGGTGTTGGGATCTCGACTTGAGGTAAATCTGAACACCAACTGAATATTCTGAATATCTTCGAGATCTTGTAGTGGCGTCTGTTATCAGGATTATTTGATTTGCTCACCCGTGTGATCCGAATATTATTTTGCGATTAAATTGCTGTTGGGTGATACTATTTGCGAGCACACCTATACTACTGCGTATCCCTAGATCTGACGTGTTGAGATAAGGTTGCCTAAAATTAGTTGGTAAATTTGTTAAATATCATTTGAGCATGCTTCTAACTATTTGAAATTGATTTACTTCTCGATCTTATGATTTCTTGATTATTGCATAACTATCATCAGCATTATTCCTAGGATAAATTTTATGTCATCTGTTAAATTGCTTACTGATTTCTAGTTAGGATTGCATCACGCATATTGTCTCGCATCATATATACTTTCTAATTATGACAATTAAGTCTTAGCTAGTGCTATACCAAGAAGTTAGCCTTACATATGGACTTGAGCTTTAAGGCAAGCACGACACTCGTTTGATATACCAAAAGATTAGCCTTACCATAGGATCGTTAGGTGAATCACACCCAACTCAAATATAAACCTCTGCATTCCTTCCTCCCTAGGAGGTAACGTAAAGTTCCAATTTGAAATTACAATAATGAAAACAAATCAAGGCCCTAGTTTCGTAGATCTAATCTCCAGACAAAAAAAGAATAAAATTGTCATATTGACGAGCCAAAGAAATAACCTACTAAAAATGACTATCAACCACCTCAATCAGAAGTCATTGGTCAAAATGACAACAACAATGTGACATACAAAACATAGAAAATAAACTGATGACTTTTTTTTATGGTAAGAAAATAAACTGATGATTACTTAAGGAGGAAATTGGTTTTCACATATAAGAGAACAGTGCTAGAAAATTACAGAATAAATTTACAGTGATAGAGATGTTCAAAAAGGACAAGACTTCTACAGTAAAAGATGTTCCTGTTAAAATAACAAGGCTATCTATATTTTCAATTTCAGTAAAAGATGTTCCTAATCAATATTTGATTTAGGGAAGCCCATGAAGCCAGCGTACCAACATAAAATGGAGGCTCACACATTAACTGAACTAACCTGATGGAAATAAACTACTCTGCAAAGCATATAACTGTATTAATTCAACAAAAATAACTCAATATATTATTCCTCCGCTTATAACTTTATTGAGGCAGGATGTGTAATAAGCCAAAAAGTTTCGTGAAGCTAAGTGGCATCTCACATTAACATTGTGAAGTAGAAACATATATGTGAATGTTAAAACATACATATAATGGTCCCACAGTATATGAGGTATATTTCAGATATATAATGGTCCCTCAGTATGAAGGATATTTCACATACATCCCTATTATTAAAATCATCTCAATTATGCCCTTTGTATACTAAACTTTTCCATCCATGAACCTACATTTATTGCCTAATAAATTCTGAATTAGTACACGGCGTAATTCATGCTAGCCAATGTTGAGCTTCAACTTCAGGCCATAAAAGTAATCCATGGAACAAATAACGTGATAGCTCATAAATGTCGATATTTGTCATCGCTCAAAATGTCCCTGTACAACCAATGGTTAAAAGGTGAGTCTCTTAAGCTAATATTGTGGGATACAGAAGAGTTTAGTTTTTTGAGATTATAGCCATAATGACCAAATTGAAAAAATCCAGAAAAACAAAGAAGAATAATAAAAAATAAGATGATATGTAATAGTGAAAAAAGTTTGGAAATCCTTGCACAACTATGTTGTTTTCAGAAAGATTTAAGTCAAATGAAATATCAGCCATCATAACCTGATTCAAACCCAAAAATGAGGACATAAAGTACACTTAAAAATGGCTTTTGAAGATTTCACTATAATGGCTAAACAGTAAATTAAAAGACCTAAGCAAAGAGGCCTTAAAAATTATAATATAAACAGGTCTAAGCAATACCCAGCCCAACATTCCAATCACCACGATTGGACAGTAAATAAAAACCTGCCATAGACCCAACACACCCCATTTCAACTGAAAATTATCAAGACTTTTATTGTCAGTTTATGCACGGATTATTTCTTGCGATTGTGGAACCTCATAAACTCTGTCTAGGTTATATTTTGTGATGCACATATATTGGACTTACGAAACCATGGGGTCAGCTTGGGCCACAAAATTTGGCAACTAGTTCATAGGAAGGTAATCCCAGTCTGACCTTTGATTAGACTGAAATTTTCCCTGCTGAATCAGTGGCAAATAGGCTGGGAAAAAAAACATGCCATTTGAAAGGAGTATCAATCCTATTAACTCATACGTATGCCATAAGTTAAAATTACAGAATTAATGTGATAATATCAAACAAACATCACAAATCACCTATGAAGATGAAAATGAGATATCACCAGTGTTGAGAAAATAGCAATACAGAAGTGACATCATGAAGTCCACCAAAATAACAATGACTACCTTTGGAAAAAAAAAGATATTTGCATATGCCATTGAAATGAAAATCAATCTAATTAATTCATAAATGTGTAACAACTGTCACAAATTATCTGAACCATGACAGGATTAAACAAAATCAAGAATCACCTATGAAGGAGATATCAACTGTACATAATTTAAATTGAAGAGAGTAGTAGAAGAGAAGGTTACTTTAGTTTATTATTCCAAACCAACATAATTCACATTAAACAAGACAAACATGAGATATCACCAGTGTCAAGTTCAGAAAATAGCAGCAAATTACCCAAGAAAATGAAAAAGTAGATGCCACCAGAGGTGACTGTTCTTAATTTAAATTTATGAAGAGAATAGTAGAACAGAAGGTTATTTTAGTTTATTATTTCAAACCAACACAATTCACATTAGATTAATTCATGTCACAATTGCAGGAGATATCACCAGAGGTGACTGTACGTCAATTCTCTCCCTCCCTCATTCACTCCTATTCACCTCCCTTCTTCTCATCTAACACCAATCCCACCTCTGCACAAAAGACAAGGCAATGTCAAATTTTATGGCATCCTTTAGTCCAGACAGCCAAACCAGACTATCTGGCTAGGGAATATCCAGGTGAATCAAACAGCCTAATCAAGTAGACTAAACGGTCCAACTGGCCCAAAAACAAACTACTGGAGTCTGGTTTGTAATTGGATGTTCTAGGGATTAACTTTGTTTCATGTTTCTTTGTCATAGGTAGTATTCCCAGTTCCCACTAAACCAAGTCTTCCATCAGCTAAAGAGGTAAGTGAATCTATTTTTGCATGTGCATACATTAAAACTAATTAAGTATATTGATTATTTTGAATTATGTTGGTTTGGAATAAATAAATTGATTGCTTCACATTTCGTACGCAATACATAAGGCCTCATTGATTTATTGTCATGATAACTTACATGACTACTGGATGCATGTTTATGATATCGACAATCACATGTAAAGCATGTGTTCTTTATGATATTGACATGCTATATCATGCCTTATTACTATTCGCACGAATTTTGAGCATGAACCCCATATTAAGGTGATATGCATATTGAAATGGGATGATGTATATGATACTCATGCAATCACTTAACTTACGCATAACAAATTTGTTTCTTTTCACAATCATGTCCACCAAAGCTCAAGCTTGATGATGATTACTTTGATGCAATGGTATTCAGTGATAAAAGGTAATTGTGTATGGATCACTTGTTGTGATGAGGTACCTATGCATTTGATGCAACGACATCTAGTGGTAACCTACGGAGAATACTCCTAGTTAGAGGCGGCTTCGAGTCAATTTCAAGTGAGTTGGAGTTCAACTTGAAATTGAAATTTTCTATTTTAAGTCGAGTTCAATTCGAGCCTACTAAAATCTTTTCAATTTCGGGTCGATTTTTGAGTTAAATCGAGCCTAATTATAAGCTATATTTTCTATAAAAATATCAATTATTCATATTAAATATATTAAAATATAAAACTATAAATTCAATTTTAAATTCTATACATATATTTCTAATATTCTTTTTTATGTAAAATATTATACCATAATTATATATAGAAATATCTCAATTATACTTTAAAAAATCCTAAATATGTATGTTTATACACATACATATTAGATTACGAGTTGAATCAATTTCATTTCGAGAGAGATAACTTTGAGCTAGAAAAAAATCGAATCGATTTCGAATCAAGAAAATATGAGTAAATTTCAAGTGAGCATCGATTTTCATATAAAATTGCCACCCTTACTCCTAGTGAGTTGATGACCTCTAATTGTTGTACAGCGTACTTATGATTAATTGAGAAATAAAACCTGTAAAAAGATAAAAGTTGAAGGGTGCATTTGATAAAAGGAAAGAAAAGATTTGAAAAAAATTTGTAGCTTTTTTTTTAAACACATGTGACGAGAAAAAAAAGTAAGTTAGCTATATTAAAAACTGTATTGGATGCGAAACAAAGATTGATTTATTGAGAAATTTGTAGTATGTAAAACAAAGTGATTATATAACATTAGAGTTTGTGTAAAATATGATATAAATTATTTTTTAAATAAACTAAAATTTTAGCCATGGCATTTTTTCCATGACTCTTTTAGTCGTTTACGAAACACGCAAGATAATTTTAATAAGATGAAAGTTATTTAACTAATTGTTTGTGTCACTGTGTAACTAGTTTTTATTTAGCAAGCCAATTTGGATTCATCTACTGAGTCTGCTCGCGACTCGTACCTTTATTTTTATAGATGAAACACAAAGCAAAGCACAAAACCAGGGAAAGGACAAACCAGAGCATGGCGATTAGATTTAGTTGTTTGAAATTTTATTTGAAACTGCTCATGTTGCAGGTTAGTAATTATCTTAACCTTTTGCCTGTAACCGCCGATCACACGTGATCACACTACTTCATACTCTCTAATGTATGTTAAGGTAGTGAGTGTGACATCAGATTTTAAGGGAAAAGATTCCAGAGTAGGATAGACTTTCCTAGGGCTCTATGGTGTGCCTTGAGCCTTTAATTACAATATAAGTTTATCTATTTATAATATGAACTCTTATACTTGCAATAAGGACCTATTTGGGTGACCTGAAAACTTGGGATTCACTAGTATTCATGTTTACTTATCGATTTTAGTATCTCAATTATGTTCCTGTTATGGTTATTCTGAATTTTCCACACGCCAATTCAAATGTTCCCTAGTAATAAGAAGGATTGGGATACAATTTTAGCAAATAGACCGATAAAACAAACTACAGCGAAAAACCCATCCAAAACCAAGAGATCCAACTTCCTTGACGGACAAAGTCATGCAGCCAAATACCAAAAAACGAGAACAGAGTCTTGCATTCCAGATAGAGGGGGAGTCCAGAACTACTCAATGTTGATCCACGGTTAACGAATGCAAGTCGCAGGCAAATCTTTACCCATATCACAAAAATCCCATTTATGGAGCAAATCAGAAGGCGAGACATCATGAAGCATATAGAAAAGCTTGGAGAACCAGCGGAAAGTGGTACCTGGAGGGTTTTCGTAGCGAACTCGACGCCGATGGTGGACTTGGACTCAAGGCAGAACTCGTTCCGCGAAAATCGAGAGAGAAGATTAGACTTGCCCACGCCTGAATCGCCGATGAGCACAACCTTGAAGAGGTAGTCGTACTCCTCCGTTCTCCTCGCCATTCAACGGAGACGTCAGACGAGTTCGATCTGAGAAATGAGAAATGTCTACTTACCCTAAATAATGAAAATTATGTTGAACTTCGATCTCCTCCCTAATATCTCAATTTGTTTTTGATAAACCCTAATATCTCAAATTAGTCTAATTAGGTGCGCTCAACTTCAACTGAATTTCTCTATCAAAAAAAAAAAATTCAACTGAATTTTAATTTAAAAAAAAAACTTCTACTGAATTTGACCAACTCTAGTTGAGAATTGACATGGTGGTAAATTGTTTACAGATTTATTTTATTTTCTGTTTATTATATTTTATTCTATAAATTTTAAACTAATTTTATTAGAGTAAATTGCATCTGCCTCCTTAGAGTAGTAGTACTTGCAAACTGATTTCTACTTTTTAAATTTTCTAGTTTAAGTTCCTCAGGTGTAGTATGATGTCGCTATGCCTATTAGATTTGTGAGCTTAATTCTCACATTTCTTCTTGATCCTTTTGGGCAAAATTTGATAGAAATATTAAATAAAAATAAAATTTGAGACAAAAATGCTTAAAATGCGAACAGTCGCGGCCACTGCGTGTGTTCATTGTGTGCAACCGAGTGAGCGAGTCTCAGCACACAAACAGTCGTTTTGAGAGTAGTAGCTTTCCGTGCAGCAACAATGCACAGACAGCCAGTGGCATCACTCATACTGAGCTAGAGAGATGTGGAGAGAGACAAAGACATTAAAGAATAGAGGAAGAAATTTTGATTGATATAGAAGAGTAAAATCATAAAAAAAAAAATTATTTTTTGATGATGCTGTTATCCTAGGGCCTAACAGCAACCCAATATTCAACCTCAGATATTAAGTTGAAAATTTTAAGAGTTAGAACTAATTTGCAAATATCATTTTACATTATAGACTTAGATGCAATTTACCCATTTTATTATTTACATCATTCTTATGTCATTGGTTGAATTGCTTTTTCCAATAATACCCCTACTTTCTAGGGCACACTGCAATGGTTTGAACCCGCGACTTCCTCTGATACTAGTTTTTAGAATCTTTTATGTTGACCACCAATCTCAAAAATTTAAACTAATAAAATGACACAATTAATTTTCTTATTATCTATGCACCTGATGCTTATGGGTTAGGCTCAACCTTTCTTTGTGAGTTAGTAAATAATAAGGCGGATTTGAACTTGGGTTGAGCTGGGATGTCATAACTCAACCCATTGACAAGCCTAAAATCCACGACATTTTTAAAATTGTTTTGGAAAAAAATATTCGAAACCTTTCCTTATAAAGATGAGTAGGAAGCCAAGAAAAGCAATCTTAAAAAACATATTTAAAAAAATTGAGTTCTTGCACATTTTGATATGAACTTATCCTTAGGAATTTCGAGTTCCAAAGTTCAAGGTGACGTTTAAAAATTTTGAATAAAGATGGGCCATGAATGTAGACTTCAAGTTCAAATCTTATTGTTATGCTGAATAAAACTCTAATTAAAGAATCAAAAGAAATTTTGATGTTCATATCGAGGCTAAGCAACCTTGGAGTGGTGTCAATTTTCATAAAGATTCTTTGATTCGAAAAAGTTGCTCGTTAAAGCATTTATTGAGAAAAGACTTTCTCATTAAATAGGATGCATGCTTATAGAGCTCAGAAAATCTCAAATGATTATGAAGCATCGCCATATAGACTTGCCACTAAATGTGGAGTAACATGATCTTCCACTAAATGAATTGCAAGGAAGAATGCCTACTATTACAACAAGGTATAAGGCTTCATTTTAAGGTCATATTGAGAAAATATTCCCTCTCTCTAGCTACAAAAATGTGGTAGTTTGAAATGTATCGTAGTAGTTGATGCTACTGCTAAAAAAAAATTCTATTAAAGTAAATTTAGAGAGCTAGCATTAAGAAGATCTTTATTAAGATATAATTAAGTTTAATTGTTTTGATCTAAAATAGTATTGTTCAGTTTTAAAATTCAACCAAGGCCATTCTTGCTAAAGAAAAAGAAGAATAAAAATATGAATAGAGACAGTCAGAGAGGACGTAATTTAAACTTAAAAGTAATGAATCTTAAACATAAACTAACGATCTCCTTGATGAATCGCTAAAAGAGACCACCCAAAGCCAAATCTATATATATTAGCAGTTATTGACATTGAACATCTACTTTTCTAAAATTATAGTGAGGTTTTTTGGCCATAATATTTAATTTTTTTAATTGTCCGAACTTCTACTCGACAAATTTCTATGTTCATTTGAATTGCAGCATAAATAAACTAATTTTTATTGATCAATAAAATTAATGAAATTAATATCTTCTTCATTAGAATATGGACTTCGTTATAAAAATGAATCTATGATAAGGAGGTAGGACTTAATATGTATTTCTTTCCGAATAAAAAATAATAATCTTTCCTATAAATTCACATTTCTTATTAATAAAAACAATTAAACTCCATTTAATTTCAATCAATTCTCATATTTCTTTTCATAAGGTATACTTTAAATTTAAGTTTATATAATATATTTATACTTTTACTTTCTCGCTTTATTTTTACTTTTTATTTTTCTCATTTTTTTATATTTTTCTTGTTTTCCTTCTTTGTTTTCTCTTTTTTTTTTCTCCATTTCTTATTCCTTGCCACCCTGTTCTTGTAGTATTATCGTTTAAATCAGCAATAATAGAATAAATCAGATTATTCATAAACTGTACTTTTCTATATTAATTTAACGAGCTTTTAATGTTTGATGTTTATATATGAAATTGATTAAATTTTTTTAAATATAAAATAGATATGAAAATCTAAATAGTTATACACCATAAAAATGTAAATAAAAAAATTGAAATTACATTGTTCCTCCAATCAAAGAGAGCCTTACTTTCACCGATCTAAAAATTTAAAATTATAAATTATAAATATTAATATTTCAAATTATATTCTAAAAATTTTAAAAAAATAATGAATAAAAATAACCTTAATAAAAAATTAACAATTAAATTTTAATTGAAACTAAAATTATAATATTTTTACAACCTCAAAAAATTAAATCAATTTTTTAAAAAATCAGAATTAATTTGGAACCATTTTCTGATCTAAGAGTACTGATGTAAACTATCTTTAAAAAATATTCTTCATTAAATACATTTATTAATACCACCTATTTACATATCATCTCAAATTAAAAAATTAATTTAATTTATTTAAAAATTTAAAAAGTTATGTGAAACTTTTATAATCATAATATTAGCAAAGCAACAAACTCAAAAGGAAAATTGGGGGAGAGTTTAAAAAATGCAACTGTAAACCAATTTAAAAAATATTTAGTTTAATGTTCTGTAAATATAATGTCAAATTATCTAAAAATATAATTATTTTATTTAATAATATATATAAATAATTTTGTATAAAAAATATAAAATAATTATTCAAAAATGGTATAACATAATGTCAAAAATAAGATTAAACGAAATACCCCCATAATCATATACATGAATAGTATAACGTGTGATGGTTTGGGGGTACCTAAAATATTTTATAGGCATGTAAATTGTAGAACATACTACAGTAAACATGAAGATCATGATTAACAATAAGGCTATTAATTTTGCTCGAAGATCAAAAATTGCTCGAAAATTAAATCAAAATTTGAATTAAATCAAGCTCAATTTGATCAAATGAGCCGACTAAGGAGCCATTTTTTGGCTCGAAAAGTATATCAATCCAATCTTAAGCCGGCATAAAATTGGATCGAGATGGCTCGAGATCGAATAGATTAAAAAAATAAAAAATATTATATATATTTATATATGTAATTAAATTTAATATGTAATTTTTTTCAGTAGTCTACTAGAAAGCTTCATTAAACTTTCATTAGAATTTTCTCTATAATCATTTAAATCATATTTATTGTAAATTATTTTTTTTATTTTTATCTTTAAATAATAGATCAAAGCGAATAACCATAATTTAAACTGATTAAATTAACAAATATATTTATACATAATATTTGGATAAAAGATCAAAAATTAATCAAAAGTCGAATCGATTTTAGCTTGGATCGAGCTTGAATCGATAACGAGCCAGACCCAGCTCGAATTGAGATTGGATCAAACTCTCCTCGTTCATTCTCTGGATTGAATCGAAATCGAATCGAAAACTTTCAATTCAATCTTGAGCCAATGTCGGATCGGCTCGAAATTGAATCGTTAACGGCCCTAATTAGCAGCAGTCTTACATAAAGCTTGAAGGCATATTCCCAGATGAACATGATCACCAAATCATAATTTTGCATGTATAAACACAAACTAAGCAGACCTGTTCCTCTATGCAGATCATTCCCATCTCAGCAGTCTTCGTCAAAAGTACAGCATTAAAACAACACAAGTTCCCAGTTTGATTTAAAAAAAAAAAAAAAGGGAAGAAAACAACAACACAACAACATAGAATTCACTCTTTCAGTCACTCCTGCATGCAAAAGCAGCACTACATTTATTAATCCACCGACCTGAAGAGTCAGCATTTTATGAGGCAAATGGAAAAAAGATCACAGCATTTCAGTTGGAATAAATTTACACACATTATAATGGAGAAGTCATGAATTTTTTTAATAACATAAATTGAAAACTAGAGAAATTATAAAGCTAACAAGCCCCTTAATTAAAAGCATCAAACATGAATTCAGCAAATATATGGGGCAATTATATAGATGCTAATATAAAAAATTATATTTGTACATTAATCGCACTTCCAATTTTATTTACTCATGTGTAGTGTAACCTATAATCTTACAATAGTTAAACTAAGGCAAACCTAACTTAAACACCAACGGTATCAATCGTGACAGCATGCTGTCAACAGCGGTGGCTAGTATATGGTGACTGACAGTGACCTAATTACGATAAGAGTACTAAATCGATAATAACTTACAAATGAAATATTCTATGCATATTCTATTTATTTTTAAGCGGTGTTAACTAGAGTAGTGTTTATGTATTATGTAAGATTATACGGTGGCACCAATGTAAATAAATTTTAAAGAGTGATTAACAGGTAAATACAACCACGTTTTCCTTCATTGTATTTAAGATGCATTGTACAGTAGAAAAACTTTTTTTTTTGACATCTTGATAAACAAAATAAACACAAATTTTGGAGATTTGAGATTTGTAAAAGAGAAAAGAAATGGTTAAGTATATCCAATCCTACAAAAGTGCACTGAAAAAATCTTTAAAGAAGTTGAAATCTAGCAACTTGTGAACACAAGTAAATCCCAAGCTATGCGTGGAATACAGGTGTTTAGTGGACAAAAGTAAACCCCTAACTTATGTTAAGAGGCTCAAGGGATTCTTTTAAGCAAGGTATTTAAGCTAAAAGAATACCTGAAAATGAAAGAAAAGCATTCTTTTTTGCTATTTTATGAAAAATGAGACTGATAATTAGAGTGTTGAACTTGCAAGTCATATTACGAATATTTTAAAGAGAGTTATTAATTAAAAGTTAAGAAATGACATTGTAATATCAGAAAATTAAATTAGTTTCATGCTTAAAAGATCCATACTAAGAAATACCTTGTAAAAAAATTCAAAGAAAAATATAGACATGCTTAAAGCATGATATTATTTTGATTGACTTTGAAAAGAAGTGTGACAGCATCGTTGATTTTTAAAAAGAAAGATATGTCAATCCAATAATTAATGTCATCAAGAACACATAATCAAGAAGGCGTGAAAAGTAATGAAGGTAATTCAAGTGATTTTCCCATTACGATTAGAATACAAGGTATGGCTTTGAGGTTTCTCTTTTCAATTTGGTTTAAAATGAGAAGCTTAAGCTCAAGGTGAGATTAAATGATACATCATGAAACTTAGTTCGAATCTTGAAGGAGCACACTGGCAGCAAAGGCATTCAAACTAAGAATGAGTGAGACAGAGTGATAAAATCGAAAGAAATGACAATGCAACGAGAATAGTTGAGACTTCAGTATCTAAAAAGTATTATCCATATTAATAAAGGTACGGAGGAGAATGTCAATCATAGATTCAAAACAAAATTGTTATAATATAATAGTGTGACAAGAAGAAATCAGGCTGAAGGAAAACTTCTACAAAACTAATATCTAACTAGCCGTGTTATGCCGGAATATTTGTTGCACAACAATTCAATCAGAGAAAAATGTTGAATAGGCCCAAAAAAGCTTACACGGCCTGAAGACCTCCCGGAGACTTTGACGGTCTCCGGAACACCGACCACCCCTTCCAACATTCTCGTGGGCACGGACAAGCAGTTCTACAGATCTGCAAGACCTGACACACATAAGGTCGTGAGGTCCTCGGGGACACCGTGCGAACATCACGAGGGCAATCCCCAAATCCCCATCTATCATTTACGTGGTTTTCTCATGTGAGTGCTAAGAGACTCAAGAGTTTCGATGGCACCACGGGGGTCTCTCGAGGCTACTAAGTAACACAACAACAAAATCATTAATACAACTAAGATACCAATACTACGCCAATATAAGGTTAGAGTGGTATCAATAAGAGAACGTAGGTATGAGACCTATTAAGGATAAAATGAATGCGCAGGGATCTAAGTCACAATATTAAGAGGAATAAATATACCAAAAATAACTTAATACAATGTCCTTTAAAAATGAGTCAAAATGGCTTTAAAACAATTGTGCTCACAAAGTGAATGGAGAAAAGACGACTGTAATCAACCCCAAATAATTTGCTATCACAATTTTGATGTTGTGGTTATAACTATAATACATGACTTTGTTTTCACTTGAATTGGAAGATCAAGAAAGAAATTCTATATTTTCCATAAGAACCCATGTTTACAAAAACAAATTAGGATTAATAAAATATTAACTAAAACTCTCATTTATGCAAATGCAACAAAAGTAACACCTTTGTTAAGGATTGTACAAATTGAGTGGAAAAAAAAGGAATCAACATCATGGTAAATTTGCCATAAGAAGTTATGTAACTTTTGACCACTAATCCTACTTAAAGAAATGGATCATTTCTCTACTATAACTAAAAATATATGATTTTGTTTTTCTCGGAATGGAAGATACCAAATGTCAAGTTGAGAGATGGAGAAAAAAGACAATATTTTCCGTGATGTTTAAACCCAAAGTAGGATTAACATAATATTAACAAGACGTCTCTCATTTTGTGCAAATGCAGAAAAGTTACAGCTTTGTTAAGGATAGTACAAATTGAGTGCAGAAAAAGGAAATCATCATCATGGTAAATTTGCCATAAGAAGTTAGATAACTTCTAACTACTAATCCTACTTAAAGAAAATGGATGATTTCTCCAAATACATGCAAACAACTAGAGCTGCAGATGAATTGAGTGTTCGATGAACAACTCGATACTTAGTTCGATAAGAGCACGCTCATGTTAAATTCGTCAAGATTAGCAATTGAGCTTGAGCATAATCTTAAAAACTCAATTGGTAAATGAACGAATATGAATTAACATTCAGTTCATTAATGTAAAGCCTAGATTCAAGTCAAAGGATTGATATCCTAGTAAATGGGAAAGACAGGGGTGACCTTAGGCAAAAGTACTTCAAATCTTGGTTATCTCATTAGTGGGGAAGAGTACTCTTTCAATCCTACATTGTTCTTTGTGTCACCCCACCCACAACCTTTTGCAAATTTTTTGAGATCACGAGCCCTAGCCTCCCTTCCGCAATAGCCTAAGATGGAATCATTGCCACCAGTCCCCACTCAAGCAACCTACAACACTACTCAACTCAGCTCCTACAGTTGCAAACTCAATCTTGTCCGACATTGTCTCCTTCGGTGTCACCTTCTTGCCAACAACTCCTTCATGCCTTACCATAGCACTGACTCTACATGGCAGCCTACCACCATCATTGTCTTGCAGAACCTCCTCCTTTGCCAGGGCTCTCGAATCCCTTCCACAAGATCCCACTACACGGCAAATGCAACAGCATGCAACTTCACCAAATCCCGCAACCCCTTAGCGTGTCTAGCATCGTGCGGTAGCATCCATAGCCCAAGGCCCCTTCATGCCCAACACTGTGACGACCAGTCACCCCCCCCCCACCCCCCCACAGAGCCTGTTGATCCACACAACAGGAGCCAATCGTCTACCTACTTTGGTCAACTCATTCCAACCTGATTCACCTTCAATTGAGTGACCTAGGCAATCTTTGCTCAGACTCGAACTAACTTAGACTTACCAAGTCCTCAGATTAAGATAAAGTCCCTTGAATCTTAAACATTTCTGGTTACTCAAATTTTAAATTGAAGTTATTGTGTGTGCATGATTTATTGGATTAGCTTTACCTGAGAGATCCAATATTTATTTGAGAGAAAATTACTGTTAGTTCTAATTGTAAGAACTAATACTTAATCTTGAACATCATATCTAATTTATGGAATTTAAAACTCTATAAATTTTAATCTAATTAATAAATTTTCAAACTATCTAATTTAATTTTACTTCAAAATAAATTAGGTTAAGATATTTAATTTTCTTAAGTTATCATATACATATATTTACTAGAATTATACCAGTACTTAAATCATTGTTTTGGATGCAATTACATAAAAGCATATAAGAGCAGCATAGCTTGTTAAGCGAGCACTAAACCAGATTACCTTGTGAATGTTCTTTTCTTGCATACTTTTATAATGACATATGCATTGCTTGAAGTAAAAGAATGCATTTGATATATTGTATAATAAAAAAAATCTGCTCAAACTTTAAAAGTAAATCTTATAGAACTATTATAAGACCAACGATATTATTTGGTGCTAAATGCTGGCCTACAAAATAGAAACCCACAAATAAAATAAATATCGCAGAAATGAGAATACTAAGATAGAATGAGTGAATATACGTGAAATAACAATATGAGAAATGAATATATCCGCAACAAGATTGGAGTAGTCTCAATTATGAATAAGCTATAGGAAAGCCGATTTAGATGATTTAACATATAAATTGTAGGCCGGAAAGTTGGATCATTAAATCTGGTCCATATAAAAAATGAAAAAGAAAAACTAAAAAAGACATGGAAAGAAATCATAAAGAATGATCTAACATACTTGAAGTTAAATGAGAATTTATTATTTGATAGAGTACAATGAAAATAAATGATTCATGTAGCCGACCTCACCTAGTAGGATAAAGGCTTGGTTATTGTTGTTGTCATTGTTGTTATCCTCATTTCCATTTTCATTTTTATTTCATCTCTATATTCATTTTCATTTTCTTTTCTATTTCCATTTCATTTGCATTTTCATATTCATTTTCATTTTCATTTTCATTGCCTTTTCTACCTTCATTTCCCATTCCATTTCTTTTTCCTTTTTCATTACATTTTTCATTTCCAATCCATTTACCAACTCCATTTGTATTTTCTTTTTCATTTCCATTTTATTTTCATTTCTATTTCTATCTCTATTTCTATTTTTCATTTACATTTTCATTTATATTTTTATTTACCATTTTTCATTTCCATTTTATTTTCATTTCATTTTCATTCCATATCATAATTAGCACTTGACTGTAACAAATGACTATATAAAATTTGTTAGTTTTAAAATTTCATATATTATCTCTTGTTTGTCCAAGTGTCCCGCATCAATATGTATTTCAATTCTACAAGTGCTAATGAGCTAAGATCTCATTTAGTCCCAACTCAGTTTTGAGCTTCTATCAAATCTCATGACTTAAGGCTTGTTTGGCTTGTTTGGCTACCTCCTAAAAATGAGCAGAAAAATATTTTAATAATATTTTAAATTTATTATAAATTTTAATAATTTTATTTCACATCCAACACAAATTTCAACCTTAAAAATTAACTTTATTTCACATCCTACACACCTCCCGATATTAAAATAAATTTCTTTCCCAATAACTCTAAAATAAAATATTTTCTCTTTCCTTACCTAAAATTAACACCAAACTAAACAATCCCTTAGAACCCCTTACAGTTGTCAAAAGGGGTTTCTAGAGGTCAACAATGAAAATGGCCAAATGACCTTAAAAATACCTTCTTCATTTTATGCTGAATTTGTGCTCAATTTGTTAGATGTTCACACTCATTGATACAATCATTTATAATATAACCCACTCTAGTGAGAATACCTATCCATCAATATATTGATATTATAGCTACACTAATCTTATAAATACTTTGTTGAGCACAATAAATTAGACCACTTAAGATGATATAAGATTCAATAAAAAGCTATGCATATGTTAGGCAGTCCTGATAACGATAGTAAGCGATTGCAAAAAGCCAGAATGAGGGATGCAATTGAGAAGGCTAGTGCCTGGAAAAATCTAAAATAATAAGCGAGGGGCCTAATTTGAATAGACATACATATATTTTATTGTTTTTGATATCACCCATATGTTATAAACCAAATAAGATTGCAAAACCAGGGTGATTTGATATTTACAAGTTTTGCTAGCACAACCCAATTTTGGGTGTCAAATTGAACTCAGTCGCCATCTAACAATAACCCTAATCAAACAGCTATGCTACAATAACTTTGTAAACACATGCGAAGAGCCTTTGGATCAAATGTTACCAATTTCTCTATTTTAGCCACCTAATAGAATCATCCCAATGACATAAAAAGGGGGATAGATTTTGGATTAGGACCAACGCCATTTAGATTATCATGACTCTTGCAGCCTACATGGATCTAAACTAGTTAAAATGCAATAGCAGAACAAGAAAACATCCATAAATAACTTTTAACTTAAAATATCAATTACTTTATGTGAGAGAGAACGCCCGAGGATCATTAGCATAATTCTTGTCTAAATTCAGAACCAAGGTTTGAGTTACTGGATGAACAGCAAAATCTTGAAGAATAGTATAAAAGGGACCTAAAAGGTTTAAACAATTCAGAAACTAAATGTTACCATTAACGGGAACTCAAATAGTTTCCAATCAAACATTGGTTTCGATGTCACCCAAAAAAAGCTACACATAACAGTTTTGTGTTCAAAGAAAAATCACCTCTCCATTACATGGTTTCTGTTATAGAATGTAACATTAGCTAAATCTATATTATGTGGCTTTCAGCATAACATCTACTATGTATTGAACAGCATGGTTTAATTGCTTACGGCTCCTGCCTATGCATGTTATAAAAGTCAATATTTACAAAGTGTAATTCAATTATAGGATCAAATAAACTTTTTTGGGGTTGTTGCCAGAAGATAACCCCATTACAACTTCACTTGGGATGGAAATTGGTGGGTTAGAAATATTACAGAATAAGAGAAGGGAAAAGTGGTATGAAGGTAAAGGAAAGGTTAGACACCACACAGGAGAAGAAGGGCGATGATTGGCAAGAGTTGTTGATGACATAGCTCGTTGGAATTGATTCCTAGATAGATAAATAAAGGGGATGGAAGATAAAAAAAGGGTGATGCAATAAATGGACTTAAACATTTTTAATTTCATACTTAATGGACACGTTAACAGCAGTACCTTCATCCATGGCATCAGGTAACTTCAAGAAATGAGTAAATCTTTTCCAGTATGAGAACTTGCAAAAAAAAAAGCTTTATATCTCATAAAGGAAACCTCAATCATCCTAAGATAAACTATGTTTCAGTTAGTGCCACAAATATTTCACAGTACTATAAATGGGTGCGTTTTAGTTTGCAGAAGAACAAAGCAAAATGGCATTGGATAACTGTCACTCGGAAAATAATAAATTCAGACGAAGCCCGAAGGACTATTTTATTTTTCCTATAGCACAACTTCTTTGATGTTGTGTTCTAATTTATGATATACCCAGTTAGCATGTTGTCATGTATCAGAACTAAACTAGATCAGGAACACGTCAGTTTAATAAACACGCAGGCTTCAATCAGAATCAAATCCCTTTTTCATATCGAAAAAAGAAAAAGAATTACCTCGATTAAAATGAAATCAAGCCAGCACAAAGGAGTCGAATATAACAATATCCAGAGACAATAGGATGACCCAAAGATGTAAAATACTAAAAAAAAGCCCTAATCAACTCTTTTCAGAGAACGAAAAGAAGATATTAGGGGAAAACAAAGCACCTTTAGGAGAGATCATGGCCTCCTCAGTGAGAAGCATGAGGATCGCGGCTGTGAAAGCGGTTGTAGAAGACCTCGCCGATGAGGTAAACTCCGAAGGCGAAGACGGCGATGCCAAGTCCGGGAGTGGCGTACCTAAATTGGTTGACGAGCATCGGATGTTTCCTCCACTCATCCCTCCTCTTGAAGAACTCGCCGGTTGGCCCAAGTGGCTTCGCCATTTTCTTTCCTTCTTTCTTTGCCCTTTTGCTCGGGGATCTTAACAAGGATAATGCACTGATCAGCCTTTCGACTTTTCGAGGAAGAGAGCAGGGAGCTAATGGGTGGCCTCGGGTTAGCGGGGTGGATTCACGTCAATTTATTTTTTTATTTAAGTTATTTAAATTTGATTTAAATCTAACTTATTTATTACATAAATTAAGTATTAAGACATAAAAATTAATTAAAAATATAATTAAATTATATAATACATAATCATGGCAATGCAAAAATTCCTGTGAGGGATCTAAAACAAATGTTTAAAAGTTGAGATCTATTTACAATACTTATCCAATTACAGGGGCCCAAATGCAATTTATCCTAATTAAATTCGTATCAGGAAGCAGTCCAAGTAACTTCTGTCATTTCTGTACATATCCTCTTCACCTCTGTGAAGGAAGAGGGGGCGGTGGGAGAGAGAAGGGAGAGCTAGAAGACGGCGGATGGTGCCGGTGGCGGCTAGCGTCGCTAAGCAAGCGGAGTTGCTGAGGCTCGACGGCAACGTTGCCTTCAAGAAGGAACGCCTCGGAGCCGCGATCGATGCGTATACCGAGGTTTTCCCAATTCTTTTTCTTCTATTTCTACTACGAATTCAGGTTTGCCTCCGATGTTGTTTTGATCCGCCTTCTTGATTCATATCGTGTGAGAACCGCGTGCCTGGGCTTTCGTCAATGGGACATGTTTCGATTTTTGTTTTGGTTATTGTTGGAGGGTGGGTAATGAGGCCTTCTGGTTGCCGGATCGTCTTTGTTTTTAGTTCTAGCAACGATTATCATTCTTGTTTTTTCATTTTTGCATCTCTTTGCACTGTATTGATCTGTAGTTTGGGTTTCTAGGCTATCACGCTCTGCCCCGATGTGGCTATCTACTGGACTAATAGGGCGCTGTGTTATTTCAAGAGAAAGTAAGCGCTTCCAACATAGCATCTTCTACTCACTAATTCTTAATGGAGTTTTCGTTGATGCCTATATTTTAATCTATTTTTTGGGTTTCTTAGAGACTGGGCACGGGTTGAAGGGGATTGCAGAAAAGCTGTAAAGCTTGACAGCAGCTCTGTTAAGGTAAGTTCGTCTCCTTGTTTTTGACTGCTTGCATTGTGGTCAAGTGTTTATTCATTTCTGTAGTGCAATTGCATTGTGGTCAAGTGTTTATTCATTTCTGTAGTGCAAGTTGTTTGGTGCCTTTGTTGTGGATTTGGGTACAAATTACATGTGAAAGTAATGGTATAGGATCATACAACTTAAATGCTATCTATTGATACGGTTGATGTATGAGTTGATGAAGCAATCATATTGATGAACGTAGTGATGTCACATGGTGCATCATCACCATATTAATATTTAAGGAGATTGGGGTATGTGGTGTTTATTATAGGATAAATGGTTTTATGAATTCATATTCTCTTGATGTGGAAGGATATTTAAGGGTTGAGTTTGGAGTTATATTATTAATTATCAATGGTGTAATTATTTAAAATGATGGTAAAATAGATTGTGATATTATTAGTAATCCAAGCAGGATGGACGAAGTGTGGGAATACATTTGGTATATTGTGTGATAGAAAATTCTATTCAAACTTAAAGGTAAATTTTATAAGATAATAGTAAAATTAACGTATAGTGCTGAACACTGACCTACAAAGCAGAAAAATACAAATAAAATGATTCACAAAGATCAGGATGCTAAGGTGAATGAATGAGTATACACAAAAGGATAGGATAGGGAATGAGCATAGTGAAAAGGTTGGAGTAGTTTCAATTGAGGATAAGATCAGAGAAAATCGGCTTAGATGGTTTGAACATATAAATTATAAGCCGATAAAAACTCTAGTAAGAAAAATTGAGTTGTTGGATCTTACTCATTAAAAAAAAAGAAGAGAAAAATAAAAAAAGATTTGACAATTAATTATAAAGAATGATCTTACATACTTGGAGCTAAATGAGAAGTCATTAACAAAATGCAATGGAAATAAAGGATTATGTAGTTGACCCACCTAGTAGGATAAAAGTTTGGTTGTTGTTGTTATGTGGTATAATCATCTAAGAAATTGCTTTCATGCATTTTTATTTATGGTCTGTTGTACACCCTTTTTAAGATTTCTTTTATCCAGGAAAGGAGCTGTAGAAGGAGGACATAGTTTGGAAATAACGAAGGTCTTTGAGGATTTTTTCGGTATAGTGGTTAAAAGGTGTACTTTGAATTGCAAATTAGTGACCACATGTCTTGTTAACCTTATATGATTCTATGAGCACAATAACAATGAATTACCAGAGGATGTTTACTCTTTTGTTATTTCAGTGGAAATTGTATAAATTCTTGTTAACCTTAAGAAACACTAAGAAATGCTTGATACATTGCTGCAAGTATTTTTCTCCCTTACCTTATCAGATGACATGCTTTTTGCTGGCTACATAATCATTTCGCATGTTCAATGATGGCTTCCTACTAATTTGTTTAACTTGATTTGGTGCTTCAATGGCAAGTTAACACATTTTGATCTTTCGTTTTGACAAAATCGAAATTTTAGGCCATTTTTTCTTTTTTTTAAAAAGAACTTAGACATCATGGTTTTAGACCACACTTCTAAAATGTTTCAGGTGTCAGTTCATGGTGACCAGGAAATGAGAGAGATATAGTTCAAGTTTGTTTCATGGAAAAATGGCATGCGATTGATCCTCCATATATAAGCATTTTCTTTGAGAAGAAAATCTAGCCTTCACTGAATTTGGCATTTAGAACTTGATTTAAGGTTCCTCGTCCATTCAAACACAATTGATAAATGGGATACCAAGGGACATGTAATTCTCGATATCTATACCTTAGGTGTTAGTTCCCATCCTTTAGCTTGAAATTGAAATTGCAAACAATGTCATAATGTGTAATTTGGAAAAGACTGGAACTAAGGACAAGTCTACACAAAGCTAGAAATACTCTAACTATGGGTATTGAGAATACCGCAATTCATATTGCCATATGGGAACATTCAATGGATGAGTGGACAGCTGATGGAATTTTGGAAAAATGTTTGTAATGATAGGAGAGCTCCAAATATTTGGGTTTCGATTGTTAACGAAAATTATGATGTGATCTATGGGATAGCTCAATGTTAGTTTGAAAAAATTAAGTTGTTTTATCTTTATATTTTTATTATTTTTAGAAGTATTTTTCATCTTGTCAGTGATATTCTGTTGGGGGGCAGTTGTCAGGTGGATTCAGTGGGATGATTACATATCAACAGGTTTTAACAAGGTTCATTTAAAGGAGTGGCATATTTGGTAGGTGAGAGCAGCGAGACAATCAGAGAAGAGGGTGTAAAAAACAAAGAAGAAGAAGAAAGGAAGGGATCTTAGAAGTGGAGAGGAAGAGTAAAGAAAGAAAGAAGATAGAGGATAAATAAGAGAGAATATGAAGACAAAATAGTAAGGTGCCTGATGATTGGGAAGCTCCAATTTGATGGCCAAGTGGGATAGAAACTTTTCTTTCTTGATATGATTTGTTCCCTCGGCAATCAGTATACTGCAAAGTGATGCCGTTTTCGCCAATTTATGTATAATTACGTTTAGGCGACCCCAAGTTGTTGTTTATTGGTTATATGTGACTAGGTTTCCGTAAGAACTGCAGACAATGGTATTTTCTGCATACTCTTGCTTCCAGCCCTAGAATTGCCTTGATCTACTTTTATACTTGCTTTTCTCTTCTTTGCACGTGCAATAGCATCTCAATCTATTTAAATGTTATTTTTGTTAGTGGATGTTGCTCAAATGTTTTCTTTAATGTAGTCATTTTGAACTTTGTATGAACTTGTTGCCTTGCTTAAACCGGCCTGTCCACAAAGTTTCCAAAAAGTGAAAAAAGGAAAGTCGCTTCAACCTGTTTAACTTTTGCAAGTTATAAATGTTAAGCTAAGTAAATTTTAACTTTTGCAAGTTGCAAATGCTAAACCAAGTAAATCTAAGTGCAATTATAGTTGCTGATGCATATTTGTTGTTTACTCATGTTTATTTTGTCTAGGATTAACATATGACTCCAGTTGACTGTCTGACCTGATTAATTTTTTCATTGTCATAAAAGTAGTACTGAATCGGCATAGATTTTAGACATAGGAATATGGGAATCTGATTGAAAGCATAATTTTGTTACATGTTGTTCTAGACGTTTTACTTCTTACGTCATGCTAAGTTTGTATCATCCTTGCCTGTTATCGACTTACTAATGGTGATTTTTTATTTATTGGCCATCTCAACTGCTGTTATCTCATTTTATTTCTGCTTCAGATTTCATATGACACTAGTTAAATGTCTAACTTGATTAATATTTACTACCATTACACTAGAATTGGATGACTAGCATGGTTCTGATACTTTGTAGACGATAGACATTTTATGTCTATCTTCATTCTAAGTTGCTACTTGCCATCATATTATATTCACTTCATAATGATGATGTTTACATTTAAGGCCCTGTGTGGTAACATATTCAAACTCATAGCTAATTTTAGCCATGGTCAAAATGTTAAATTTATTTTTAAAAAAAAATTTAAAAATTATTTTATACCTCATCCTACACAAATTTTAACATTAAACAATCACTTTATTTCACATTCAATACAATTCTCAATAAATTAATTAATTTTATTTCACATCCAACATAATTTTTAATATAATTATCTCACTTTATTTCATATCATACTCGTTTTCCGAAACAACCACTATTAAACCTTAATCCCACTAGATGCGGTTAGCTACATGAATCTTTTATTTTCATTGCGCTCTATCAATTAACAAATTCTTATCTGAGTTTAAGTAACTAAGATCACTTCTTATAGTTTCTTGTCATGTCTTTTTTGTCTCCCTCTTTCTTTTTGTACATGGGCAAGATCCAATAACTTGATTTTTCTAACTGGAGCTTCAATCGGTTTACGATTTATATGCCCAAATCATCTAAGCTGATTTTCTTTTAGTTTATCCTCAATTTGTGCAACACCAACTTTCTTTCAAATATACTCATTTTTCATTCTATCCTTTCGTGTATATCTACACATCTGCTTTAGCATTTTCATTTCTGCAATATTTATTTTATTTGTATATTTTCTCTTTGCAGACCAACATTCAGCATCATATATCTTCGCTGGTCTTATTACAGTTTTATAAAATTTACTCTTAAGTCTGGATGGAATTTTTCTATCGCACAACATATCAGAAATATTTTTTTATTTTACTCATCCTACTTGAATCTTGTTAATAACGTCATTATCTATTTCACCATTATGTTGTATGATTGATCCAAGGTATCTAAAGCGCTCACTCTTTTTGACAATCTGATCACCAATTATCACATCACCAATATAAGTGTTTCTTTCTTGATTAAATGTGCACTTCATATATTCAGTTTTTGATCTACTAAGATAAAATTTTTTACATTTTAGTTCATTCTTCTAAAACTCGAGTTTAGCTTTAGCTCTCTCTTTAGTTTTATAAACAAAGACAATATCATCTGCGAAGAGCATACACCAAGGCACTTCATCTTAGATATGTCCAATCAGGACTTTCATAATCAAAGCAAAAAGATACGGACTTAAAGCTAAGCCTTGGTGCAATCCAAATGTAATAGGAAAATTCTTAGTCAAATCTCCTTATGTTCGAACATAGGTAACGACTCGTTTATACATGTCTTTAATAATTTGAATATAAGCAGTGCAAATTCCTTTATTTTCTAAAACTCTTCAAAAAATCAATGAAACCATCTTTTTATCATCTTACTAAACAAGGCCTTAGGCAACCTCAAATGCTACAAAAATTTGAGTTCATCTATTATGCATTCGTAAGATGAGTTAGGAAGACTGCATGTAATATGAGCTGCGATTGGACCAGGTGGTATTTACAAGCTTAAGCGACGTAGCATTTTTTTCTATGCTTTTCTGAATTAAGTTTAATTTCATTGGCAGGCACACTATTTACTTGGTCTTGCATTGTTAGAAAAGGAAGATTATGCTGGAGGAATCAAGGAGTTGGAGAAGGTTACTTGAAATTTCAAGAATTTGTTTTAGTCAACTATTATTGCAATGTTACCATTGCAAGAAGTGCCATAAGCTTCTTATCTTTAAGGATATTGGGATTAAGTGATAAATAGAACGGGATACGACGGCTTCCAAGAGGACAACTATTTGTTGCTCCAAGGCCCATTCTCAAATCCTGCTATTTTCCTGTTGAGGCTTTAGTTTGCTTCTAAAAGTTTCTTTAGCTATATCCATGTTTATAGATATAGTTTATTTTTGTTGTCATTATTATTATTGTTGTTGTTATTTTTTTGCTTTTTGGAGGATCACATGTGTAATACAAAAAAGATATTTAATCTTAAACTTCCAAATCTTGCTATTTATGCATACAGGACAATACAGTAATCTAAGAACTCTATAATATGAAACTATCTAAATTTGTTTAGTAATATACAATACGTTGCTTAATTCTGTTAGGTGTACTTGGAATATTGTCTTGACTATTGAGTTTAATCTGTACTCTGTTATTTGTGCTCCATTCTCTTTTTTTTCCTCATGCTAAATGTATTGCTTGTATGCAAATGCCTCCGTCACCATAAGTGTACTTAGATATGTTTGCAACTGGACGGAATATTCCCAATAAGTCATTGGGAAGTTAACCAGCATACTTTACTTCTAGTTTTATATGTATAGAATGCTTTAAGTGTGTAATATGTAATATTGGCTTTTACATGTTATGTATATGTTATCCCTTTTATGTGTGATGTTGATGGGTTACAATCTTTGCGGGCTTTTTTGCATTGATATTTAAAAAAATAAAAATAAAAGCAAAGCTGGCTAATAGCTAGTTGTTGTTGATGACTTAAATTGGCCTCTGGTACCATAAGAACATATTGGAGTGTCCAACTTAATTGGAGGAGTTTGTTAAATTCTTCTTATAAATTTCAGCAAGAGATAGTGATTCAGGACAAAAATATTAAATTAGAGTTAAACCTTGTATTTCTAATTGCATTTGTTCGCTACACACATCAGCTGTGTTACTTGAAATAGAGAACTTGAGCAACTTATCCTTTTTTTCCTTCCCACTTAACCTGTTTTCATAGACACTTTAAAAGATGGTGGCCAACTTTGTTACTTTATGTGGTCATCTTTGGGTTTGTTGATGCCTCACTTAGCAAGCCTGTTTGACCTTAGAAAGTTGAAGTAAAACCTTTTTTAGATGAAGTCATTAAGACGTATGTCATCATGTATGTTTAAAAGAAGAAAAAAAGAGCTGGACTAAAAATTGAGACTGTTATGTTAGCCATTGCTGTTTTGTCTGACATATTAGTTTGTTTCTCTAATATTCTTGGCTTTGATATGAATCGATTAATGTGAGAAATTCAGATTCAATTTTTAATCGTTGGTGTTTGCCTAATTTAGATGACCCCTTTTGGATTTTATCTCTTTTAATATCTTTTCTCTTTCTCGAGTAGTCTTACTTTTCTAGCAATGGTAAGATGCCAATCCACTTTCACTTACCCTCTACTAGTGCAGGTAAGTAGCAAATGTCCTAGAGGTAAATTAGAGCTATATCTTTGGCAATGAAGAGGACTAATGATTTCAGGCTTTATTGATGTTCTAGAAGCTTAGATCTTGGAGCTAACTATGGAAATGTGAAAAGGTTGCTACAGCAGATTGTGAAAAAATTTGATTTAGTTCATGGTGGAATGGGGGGCTTAAAATAATTATTTTGTATGGAAAGCAAATCATGCCTTGTTAAAACTCCGCTAACACTCGTGCGGTCATACCTGTTGCTTGATTTTAAGTCTGGATTGGTGGTTTTTTGGTCCCCACCCATGGTTTGGCTGATTTTACATGTATGACTCCTACTTCAACAATTCTTGCTAATTGCTGTCTGCTATGTCAGTTCCTACAATCCATATTGTTTGCAGTTCTCAGTTACAATTTTCTGAATTTACGAGGGCTAATTTGGGCTCTCTATTCTAGCCATAACATAACCTATACTTGCACCCTTTTGAAACATCACGGAACTGTGAGCTGGCAGAGTGATCAGTCGGTTTTAAACTGGGTTGAAATTTATGTGCAAATGGAAGGGGAAGGGGAAGAAGTAGAGAGGAAGATGAGGAGGAAGAAGAAGACAGTAGAGGAAGAGAGTTGTTGAGGGGCATTGCTTCTTATTTTATCAATGCTAGTTAATGAAGAACAATGCCAACTCATAGAGTCCTTGCCTGCAAATTTGAGAAAATCAAGCTGTCTAAACAACAAAAGGCATCAACGCAACAGTTACTAAATATTGATCTGGAAACTATCAAATTATCCTTTAATTTTTGAATGATAAATTCTCCTTTAATTGGATCATCAAAAAATGCAAATAAATATGCTGCCCTTCCCTTTCCCTTAAAATATGTGCTACACCCTGAAAATATGTACAACATAGATCCCAGCCATTGTAACCTGAGATATGAACAAATTCATTTAGCTTTCCAATAGATTACGAATTTCTAACTTGGTGTTGAACATACTTCCAACATATTTGAAATTAACAGCTAGCATTGGTGTTATTCCTGTCAAACGACTTGATATTTGTAGCAAGCTGTCATCTTATTGCTTGAATATCATCAAATTTTCTGATTAAGCCTTTTTGTGTATGTTCTACTCCTAAACAGGCTTTTGACCTTGGGAGGGTTTCAAACCCTTCTGGCTACATGGTAGAAGATATATGGCAGGCACTTGCTAGAGCAAAGTACAAAGAGTGGGAACTCTCATCTAGTAAGCGAGCATGGCGTTTGCAGAAACTGAAGTAGGTGACATGTTTTCCTCAGTGAGTTACTGAGCAAGAGTTTTAGTTTCTTTTCTTTGTTCAAATTTTCATTTTTGAGTTATTGCTCCTTTTACTGTAACTTTGTCAATTTTTTAAGGGATGCATGTGAGAAAGCTATTATGGAGTATAATTTTCTTGAAGATTCGCAACCTGGAGATGAACCCAAAGAAATTTCAAAGGACATCATAGACCAACTTGAATTTCTTAAGGAAGTGTTTAGTAAAGCTGCGGAGGACGACAGTCCTACAGAAGTGAGATTGTTGTCTACCAAACATTCTATAACGTGAATATAAATCTATATATATGTGTATATAAAATTTATAAATTATATATTTCAGATACCAGACTACCTTTGTTGCAAGATCTCACTTGATATATTTCGGGATCCTGTGATCACTCCAAGTGGCGTTACCTATGAAAGATCTGTTCTTCTTGATCACCTCCAAAAGGTTGTTGATATGCATGCCCTGAACCTCAATGGTTCCTTCTTTTGATTCTATTTTTGCTATGAGAACATTCTCATACTTCTAGTCCACTAATTCTACTGAAAGATTTTGTTATAAATTTATTCATAAACTCTTAAATTTTCACTATTTACTTCTATACCATTAATTGGAATTACTTTTCATTCATTATCTTTCATATATATATATATATATATATATATATATATATATATATATATATATACAGAGAGAGAGAGAGATACATTAATCTGAATTTTGAAATTCTCGTTCGAATAGATTAGAGGAGAGATTTCAAAATCAGATTAATTTCCTCCAATCAAAGCCATCTGTCAAATCTGCCTGGGATTATCCATCCAGCCAAATCGATGCCATGTGGTGGGATCTCGGATGTCGAGTGTAGACCCATTCTGGGATAAATCAATAGTGTAATGGCGTCGTGTCCCCACCAAATCTTTTTTTGAAGTATATTATCAGACTGAGGGTACACGTGACACTTAAAAGAAGATTATATTAGGAAATGACCTTGTGGTTAGCTTGTTGTCGACCTCTAGAGGATCTTATATGTAATTGTTATTTTGCTGAGAGCAAAAGATGCATCATGAGGTGAACATAGAAAAGATGAGAAAGGATTATGACTAAAAAAAGATTGGGCAAAAAGGATGTGTTGGAGCTCTGTAAAGAATATCTTGGAAATGAGAATTAGGATCAGATGCATAATCAAAAAGAAATAATTAGCTGAAGAATGAATTTACAAAGTCGAAAATGATAGGTTGTTTTGGTATAATTGAATACATAACATTGAATTTAATCATATTATGCATTAGATACCTAAATCTTCATAGATGCAGCACAAGCTATAAACAATACAGATGGACATTGTAATTACATGTAGTTAACAGTCGTCTGAAATATTGAAACTCCCAAATCTTCATAACCTGAATGAGTATCATAGATGTAAATAGGAATATTTTTGGGTCTAATATGTAAATAAAGTTATTTTGATTAGCATGTAGATATGAATGAGTGGAGTATATAGGATTAACTAAAGGTTATAAGTTCCGTTAACCTGGATTGACAAAGGCAACTGGAGTGTACAATCATTGCTATTTATGAATTTTTAGTGTGCTTGACATAAATATGAAGATTTTGATGTTCAACATGTAGTGAGGATAAATTTATTATCAAGTTTGTTGTTAAATCTCTGATGTCACCAAACCTAAAAGCTTAAACTTGTAAATTATGGCATGGGAATAATTCTATATTATTACCCGCTTCCTCAAGCTAATTTGCTTTGCAACATTGGTTCAATTCAGCATAGGCTTTTTTTTTCATCTTATGTTAAGAGATAATTGTGATCACCAAGATTTGAAGTTGAAACCTTTTACTTTGATATCATATTAAATTTCTGGTACCAACAAACCTAAAAGCTTAAGCTTGTAGATGTAAACAGGAATATTTTTATGTTCTTACATATATAACATCTCATTTCCTTTAGAAAATCTTTAAATTTTGTTTGAAGCATTCTCATGTCACAGTGGTGCTTGGTGATGTGAATACAGGTGGGCAAGTTCGATCCGGTTACAAGGGAGCCACTCGATAAGCACCAATTGGTGCCTAACCTTGCCATCAAGGAGGCTGTTCGGGCTTACCTGAAGGAACATGGTTGGGCCTACAGGATGAGCTGATAGTTGTTAGCAGGTATTACCCTCCAATTCATAATTCCTTTCATAGTTCTCAAAGCCAATTATGCTTAGATTCTTATGTTGTTTGAAAACTAATATGCTTGCTGGATTGGTTCCCATTATCAATATAGCAATGTACAGATGAAAAGGCCTGTGTTTTCTCTCTGTTCTTGATGTCATTGTGAAATATATTGTATTGTATAGTTGTTGGTTCTGTTGCTAGTTTATCATTTTGTTATGAACTAGATTCGCATATTATCTACGTCACTAATAAATTGAAGTTATTTCAAACATAATTGCCATGAAGCACTTGAGCTCTTCAAATCTAAATTTTGATCAAAATTTCAAAAAATCTAAATTGATCCAAACTGACCAACTAAATGCTCCAACCCAAGAGACCTTCAGGCCAACCTGTGTGTATAGTGAACAATGAAAGAATAGCAGTAAAGGCAAGAAATTAAGCAAACAGAAATATAGTTCTCACTACATTTTAATATTCACATACGGTTTCAGTTGAAAGCAACATTAATATTTTTATTACTTTAACACCTTGTTTATGTTGCATGATTAATAGGACAAGCTTCAGCCAGTTTCTTTAAATTGTCAATGATCATGACCAGCCTTGTGTTCAGCCTATTCACAAAGCATTTTGGCAGCCACCCTGCAGGATCTAACTGCAATATTGATGAAAAAAAAGATTCGTATGAGTGCCTTACAAGCAATTTATTCGAGTTAATATTGTATCAAGGTATCACTTGAGCTAACAGTTTGACCCAAACCCACAATAATCTTCATATTTAGATTAAGGTAGCAATTTCTGGCCCATTTATTAGAATTTGTGCTGATTTGTTGAGATCTTAGTATATGGAATTGAGTAATTAGACATTGGTCAACAAAATCTTGATCCTTAACACATTTATAGAGAAGTTATGTTAATTCGGTCTAGTTCGGATCTGGTCTACCTTATTACCTTGTTTATTGAATTCAAATCAGCTCAGATTTGAGTGGGATTTTGGGTTTATTGGCTTGATAAGAATTGAACCCGAGTCTAGCCCAGTCTTTTTGACACAAATTTGATGTGCGGCATGTAGGTACGTGAGACCTAGCAGTAGAGTGGAGCGAGATTGTGAGAAGAGAAATATCGTTATATTTTTTTCCCATGTTAAGCATTATAGGCATGATAGTACATTTGGATATTCTACTATGCATAAACAAGATAATGCTATATATAGAAGTTGTATCCAGCTCATATAGAATAGTATCTTGCTAAGTATGTACAAGAAATTACTATGTATACAAGGATCTCATATAAGTTATAGGAGTTGGGAATTTTAATGCAATATTTTGCCAATGTGCAGCAAAAAATTCTTATGTGGTGCATATACATAACAGCATTCATAATAAACGTTATTTCTAAGCTAAGATTTGAAGTTAAATTATTCATATTCATATTTAATATATTTTTATATTTAGAAAATATAAAGATTACATCGAGTCGATTCAATTTGACCGTAGTTCGTCATTCGTTAAGCAGTAGAGCTAACCATAAGATTACCTGAATAACGTAAGTGACAAAGCAGGAATCATTCTCCAGCTTCTCTACCACCCACCCAGACTGCAGCAGAAGCCCTCGAATGCAGTTGCTCCGCTCTGGCTGCAATCCAGCGGCTATCTCTTTTGGCAGAGAAGCAACGGCAACCACCTTCGAAAAATAAATAATTTTTAGATGTAGGCCCCCAACTTTTTTATTATATCACACATAAATCCCCCCTGATCTGTTTATTTTCATGCAGACTGCAAAATACATTTTAAATTTCAATGTTTTATTTCAAATTTTGTCATTATCTCTTGAAGTTTTCTTTTTTTTTTTTTTTGTCGACGTGGGAGTTATATTGTGTCATCTGAACAGTTCAAACAAATCAATTGTTTAGGTTTTAAAGTGGAAAGAGTCCAATGATGCAATAAAAGGGCTGTTTTTTTGTCAGATTAATTTTTCACATTAAAATATAATTAACGCTTAATATCGTGCGGGTCTCTGTGTTTAACGCTTAATATTGCGCAAATTTATGTTTTTAAAATTATAACATCAGGGTATCTGAGTTTTAATAAATTATCAAATAAATTTTTTTACTTTTTTATTATTAGAATTTTTTAAAATTACCGTTTTACCCCTTATTCTCTCTCCTCCCGATCTAGCGCACACGCGCGGCAGTCACGCAGCCCGCTCGCGTGCGAGGGATCGGGAGGAGAGAGATTTCGCCGCGCGGTAGCCGCGCAGTCCGCTCGCATGCGAGGGATCGGGAGGACTGAGAGAGGCGGAATCTCTCTCCTCCTGATCCCGCGCAAGCGCGCCGGCGGACAACGCGGCAGCCGGCGGTCGTGTGGCCTGTACGCCCGCGGGTCGCGCGGCAACCGGCGGCT
>JAEMOT010002739.1:187370-205268 GCA_019297695.1 Apostasia ramifera | reverse complement strand
TTTACATATTTAGTAATTTTTTTATAAAAATATTAATTTTATTTCACATTTTATATCAAAATATTCGAATCAAGTATTTTGATTTATGATATGAAATAAAATTAATATTTTTATTAAAAATTATTGAAAATATAAAGTAAAATAATTTTTTTTTATATTAAAATTTGTGTAGAATGATTAAAACTTTTTATTTATTATTATTATTATTGTTTTTTAAGCTAGTATCATTTTAATCTTGTTTTTGATCTGAGCCAAATAGGACCTATATTTTATGTCTTAAGCCCTAATTGTATAACTCAAAATTCAAAACTCTAAATTTTGTTTTTTATATTATTTTAATACTAAAAATGTAACATTAAATCTTAGTACTAGTTTAAAACATAACAATAATAATAATAAATAAATTATTTTAATTATTTTACACAAATTTTAATATAAAAAATAATATTTTACTTCACATACATAATAATTTTTAATAAAAATATAAACTTTATTTCACATCTTAGATCAAAATACTCGATTTGAATATTTTGATTTAGAATGTGAAATAAAGTTAATATTTTTATTTTAAATTATTGAGTATATAAAGTAAAAATAATATTTTTTATATTTGATTTTGTGTAGAAGATTTAAAAAATTTATTTATTATTATTATTGTTATTTTTTAAATTAGTATCATTTTGGTACTGTTTTGGTCCTCGCGCCAAACATGGCCAAAGAAAAAGGTTAATAACTAGTGTTTTAGTTTTGATTTATTAACAATAATGTAATCTATTTAAAACTCAATTTAATCAAATAAATATTTTTATTATGAAATTATCAATAATATACAAATAAGGTAAAATTTATGAAAATATATCAATAAATTTGTTTATTTGCAAAATGATGTAAAACATCATAATTATCTCAAGCTTTCTTGCCTTGTATATAAATCTTCATTTTTTTAACATTTTATGCACATATTAAGATAAAATTAATATTATTTCAAAATTCTTACAAATTTTAAAATAAAAAAGTATCACATCAAAATTATTTTTTACTCAATTCAAAAATAATTTCATGAACAAACGGACTTAAAAATATATGGATGGAGTTTGATCATATCATTGCCTATTGCTTAACTTTAACCAAGACTAGCCAAATTAGGGAATTCTAACATATTATGAAAACAAAATTTTGAGGATGAATTATTATTATTATTATTATTATTATTATTATTATTATTATTATTATTATTTATTGACTGTTACCAGAGTGCCGTCATCGATGGTCTCCCTTCGCTCGTAGACGATGAATTCTCTGTTCTTGAAGAGTGTTTTAGAAGATTCACCGAATCTGAGACAAATGATGCTGAGGTTTTCAGTTAGATCCTTTATGTATTGGCCTTCAACAAGATCAGAGTCCCATTGCTGTAATCAAAGAGGCAAATTCCAATTAAAATTATTTAATGGTTCCTGAGCTTATGAAGTAATTCAATGTAGGTTTGTTCGTTTGAACTAGGGGTGGATTCCAGTCTGTTTAACTTCGAGTCAAATTTTGAGTAGATCTCAAAAATTAAAAGCTCCTTCATTTGGGTCCTCATCGTCAGAGGATCTGTTGCGATTAGCTCCTCCCATTAACTAAGCGTTAAGAGTTGAGTTATTTTGTCAATGTGATTATAATTTATTTCTTTCTCCTCTCACCTCAAACCCGCCCTTTTTTGAAAGGTGGGCAGGAAGAGGTAGTGAGGTCATTCAAGGACTGAGAATGCGAATGTGAGATTGAGGGGATAGCGAAAAGGGGAAAGAGAAAGAGATTATGATGAGTGAGGTATCGTCAGAATTTCGACAGCAATGGGGTTGTCGGTTGTGTGAGACCAAGAGCAAGAGTGAGAATTTGGCCTGAAGATTAAGAAAAGTTATAATTTATAATTATCAATTCTGGTTGAACTAAATTTAGCTTTTAATTTAAAATATAATATAATTATTTATTATTAGTTTTGGTATGTGTTGGATGGATGTGTGAATCCCTCAAAGATTCTTGTTGGCTCGGAATCTTGGGCTCAAGTTAGATGTGTAAATCAAGAAGTTGAGCTTGAGCTCTGCCTAATTCAACTTCCACTTAGGTTGTTCTCATCCTTAGTGGGTGGTGGGTTGCGAGCTTTGCGGGAGAGAAAAAGTGAGAGGGAGCGAAAAGGGAGGACAATTTAGGTAGACGTTTTGTTTATTTTTTATGACATGTATATATTAACATATTAGTGTGTTTGGCTTGTTGCGAAAATAATTATGACTAAAAAACTGTTGAAACGATTGTGAATAATTTTTCATGATCTTTTCATTTTATTGATATTTTTTACTATCATGACTATTTCAGTCACGAGTTAAATGGAGTAAAAGTTTAAAATTATGGGCCTCAACCTAGCTCGATTACGGATCGAGCCAGTTCGAGATCAACTACTTGTTGAGTGAGCCAATTTGAACTCGAAGTCTTCTAAGCTATGATCCAAACTCGATCTAATATGTAAACCAACATGCCCAACTTTGAGTTCTATCCGGCTCAACTCGAACTTGGATCATTCTTATTCCTAGTATGCACTATGGTTGGGAGCTTTGATGCAGAGACAAAAAGAGAGAGCGAGGGGGATAATTTAAATTAAACGAGGGCATTTTTCTCCGCTGTTAAATTTTAATCTCCTACGATAATGTAAGTGGTTCAATTTGAAAATTTTGTTTGTTTTGTGACTAAAAATAGTTATGACTAAATAATCATGAAATGAGTATAAAAAAAATTTAATTTTTTAATTTTATTGATTTTTATTTGTAATGGCTATTTTAATTATTTGGGACTTAAACGCAATATTGCTAAAAACTTTGATAACTGTGTGCAATTGAGATCAAGAACAGGAACTACGAGCCCAATCTACCTACAGGTATACCTTCGCGGCATCAATGGCGCTTGCGACGGTGATGAACTGCTCCAGCGAGACTGACCGGAGCAGCCGCCGGCTCCTGAAGGCGTGGAGAGACCCTGGACGCCGCCGGCGCTTCGATATCTCTACCCCATCCTCAAGCGCGAGCAACTTCCACCCCCCTTCTTCTTCTTCTTCTCCGCCGCCATTAATCCTCCTTGAATCCGATGTAGAAAGCAGCTCCTGTACGCAGCTCTCGCTGGCATACGACACGTACCTCATCAGAGAATCCTCGCTTATCGACCAACTCCGAGCATTATTAGCATAAGAAGAAGAAGAAGAAGAAGAAGAAGAAGAAGAGGTCATGGTGGGAAGTCGGTTTTAGGTTAATGGAGGTAGTGAGTAGAAGGGGGTACGTATATGTAAGGCAAATACCGAGCCGAGTTTGACCGAGTTGACTTCAATTTAACCTAGAAATTTTCAAAATAACTAAAACTTATTAAACAGAACTTAAATATAATTCTTAAAATTTTTAATTATATGCATTATATATACTTAAATTATATTCATTAATATTATCAAAATATAATATATGTGCATTCATAAAACATTTATAAAAACATTATACGTATATAGAAAAGTCTAAATATGTGTTATTGCATGAATTGAATTAATTTTATTGTAAGTAAATTGATTTTAAATTATAATAAATTAAATTAAATCAGAATTAAATGAAATGTGAATAATTTTTTGAACAAATTTCGAATTTAATTCTCAGCCGTTATGCATATAATAAGAGGTAAGAAGAGAGAAGGGGCTGGGGCACATGGAATGCCAGAGGAAGAAGCCTACCCGTGACAGCGTTGGCACGTGCCACTGCGCTCGAGCGAGCAATAACGAAATTATTCTTTTCTTGAAGGCGGTCTGAGGGTAGAAGATGAAGCACATGGCGTGCTGCTCTGGGTCTCACGTGTCAATAGATCGAATTTTTATCTCATTAATTCTAACTTTTAATATAAAACATATAATTAATTACATATATTTTATATAATATTTATTTAATACAAAATTTAAGTTAAATTGTTATTTTTTTAGGATAATTACGTGCCACACAATTTAATTTTATTTATACTTTACTCATCCATTCTTAGTTAATTACGCTATGCGCACACTCAAAACATTACAAAATCTTATATACACATATTTGAGTTAAAACTTAATCAAAATCTATTTGAAAAAAAATATTCTGTTAGTAAATCATTAAAATTATATTTTTATTCTTAATGATACATATTTTTCTCTTCCTCAATATCATACTAAAGTGCTGATTTATCCTAAAATCAATTCACATCGCGGATATCTCCTTCCTTTGCCGCCACCTAAATATTAAGGTTTTAAGATTTTTCACTCAAAATATATTTAAATATTCTTAAAATAATATGATGAACGGCTCAGATTTTTTATAATCTAATTATACTTAGATTATTGTAAAATTATGATTACTTATTATAATAGAAATAAATTAAAATGTGTATATGTAAGATTTTATAATATTTTAAGTGTGCATAGTATAATTAACTAAGAATAGAAAAGTAAGACATAAATAAAACTAAATTATGTGGCATGTAGATAATTATCTCTTTTTTTTTAGTTAGATTATGAATTAACTATAATTCGATCTTTTTTAGGTGTCTTCTCTAGAATAGAGCGAAATATCATATTTTTATAAAATTTAAATTATTCATTTTATTTTTTTATATTCAAATTAGTAATTTATTGCTGCTACTACGACACACTATCTTTTCAAAACACGTCGCCCACTCTCCGTTAATAAATTAAATGTTGGGATATATTTTTAAAAAGAAATTTATAAATTTTAAATATTAAAAAATTATTAATCTAGCTCATGTATATCAATTATTTCTTTATTTATTAAGAGCATTAATCTCACCCATCCGAAATAACCTAAATTTGATTCGGATCGAAGTTGATTTGATCCGAGGTGTGATCCGACTCAAATTTAAATAGATCTTAATTTAGATTAAAATTGATACAATCTGAATCTGACCTATTTACTAGCCTACATATGACACAATAGCTCAAAAATAGTGAGTTTATTCAGCCAGTTGATCACTTTCATTAACTAAATAAAAAAAAAATTATTTAATTTTAAATTTAAAAAATTAAACCAATCAAATATGTGTATAAATCAAAGTTCAAATAGATAAAATAAAATTCGATTAGTATGATTTAATTTAATTAAATTCATAATTTTTTATTAAACTTTTATCTCAAAAATTCATAATTCTTAAAATAATATAAAATATTAAGACAAGATTTCACAAACACAGTTCTAAAAACAGATGAGAAAAAATTTTAAATAATCATAATTTCAGATAAAATAATGAATATTTTACGTAATTTTAATGATACTATCATTTGATGATATAATTTAGTGAGTGCAATTTTTTAACAATCAACTTTGCAGCGGAGATATTCATGATTTTTTTTTTTTTGAGAAAGCTGTTTTATTTATTAAAAACAATAATTCTGATATTACAACTATATGGAAGATGTACCTAATAAATGCTTATAAACTCTGCATCTCGAATAAAATATACGTACGTTTGTTTAACATATTCTATGTTATTTATGGCATTAATAATAGTAATATTCTTAACACCTGTTTTTAATACGTAGAATATTATATGCATTAAATATTTAATTTGATTTTAAATTATGTTCAAGCTCAGTTCAATCTAAAATTAAGTATTGTTTAAATATCAATATTATCTAAAGTAATTATTTTATATATCAATATTTTTTTATTAGTTTCAAATTATTGTATTATACATAAAAATATAATAATTTCTAAATTTTACATACCTTAAATAATATATAGTTTAAATCTACATTCTCCCATTTTTTATTCTAATTTCTTGCACTTCTTTACCAATTATTCTCTATTTATAAATAAAATAGCATGGAAACAATATTCAAATTTGAGTAATATTTAGATATTATTTTAAAAATAATATTTTCATTGAATTAAATAATTGATTTTTTTCAAATTGAGTTAAGAAACACAAAAGAAGCCCTACTATAAAAAAAAAGCCCTCTTTATTCTAGTTGGTCATAAAAAAATTAGGTTTATTTTGCATGGAATAATATTTGAGGGTGTTTATTTTTAGTTACTGCCTACACTGCTGTGCAATAAGACCTAAAAAACTGAAAATCAACCTAAAATTAAACTAAAATCATAGATTTGAATCGGGACTAAATTAACTCAGGTTAATTCTAATTCATAAAATATTTAGAACTAATTATATGATCTGATTCTTAGATTTAATATAATCCTAGTAAAACCAAAATGGCTCAATATTGTATAATATAAAATTTAAAAATACATTTTATTAATAGTTCTAATTTATTTTTTATAATTAAATTTTAATATTTTTCTATAATTATTTCATACTTTTATTATATTTTCTTAATATAAATTCTCCCAATTTCTTTTTCTAAAGTTGTGTTTTATTAGACATCTACATAAGATTGTAAGCTTTTTAAATATATATTAAAATTGTAAGTTTTTTAAATATACATTAAAATATAAACATCAATATGTTATGTAAGTAATATATTTAAAAATTTTATGTAAAATGCATATAAAAGACATATAAGTTTGATTAAAAAATCTTATATTATACATTATATATATAATAAATATTTAAATAAAAAATAAGGTTAAAAAGTAAGCTCATTTCACATAAAAAATTGACTTAAAATGAAATAAATTTTAAACAACCAAATAGAAATGTAAACTAAAAAATTTTGAGCTTAAATTAACGTAAAATCGCTAGAACTGGACTCATTATCAACCTTATAAATGCCGACTACTGACTTCCATTACCACATTGTTGCCTTCATTATTTGAAAGGAACCCAAGCCTGACTTAACCCGACTACAGCAAAGCTGTAACCTAAACTTCGACATCATCAAATTTAAATATTTCAAAATATTATTCTCTAAAATTTTACAATAGGATAAAAAAGTGACATATATGTGAGAAATCACAATAAATTAACAAAATAAATTCATTTCCAAACTTCCACAGAGTAAACAGAATTTTCGTGAATGCCAACCAGAATGGATGTAAGTTGATAACCCTAAGCCACTAATATAATTTTCATACAACATTTACTTAAATTTATATAAAACAAGATTCGGGACAGAAATAACAAAAACTCGAGATACAAAAGTGAATGAACGCTCGTTAATCTAAAAGCTATAATTAGTGCGTAAGAACTATCACTCATATCAACGCCATAACTCACTGAACGCTCACTTGCATTATCAACAATTTTCTCCCCACGTAAAAATCCATTCATGTTGGTCTCTTCTCATCTAGTGAGTCATTTTAACCAATGAAATGTAAGCACAACAAGAGCTCACTCACTCACTTTGACAGCACAATGAGAATCATCCGCTCTTGAATTTCACTCAACCATAGTTAGCCGACAATCACATAGGGGCGCATTGTATAAACCACTTGATTTCAGTCGAAACACCAACTCCAATACTAATTGCTATAGGAGATATACCGAGGGGGGCTACACCGAGTCCAATACACAAGTGAATGGTTACCAGTTAAACTAAAACCTTAGGCCAAAGGACAAAAGTCTTCAAGGCATATATCAACGCAACTTATTATTGAACGACTACTACTGTTGTGCATTCCCAACATAATGCATGAAAAAGATGCAATAATAACTAGCACTTAAAATCAAGCTTCGATTACAGGAAAGGTCGTGATGAAGATGATATACATATATATACATATTTTCTAAGGTCTTAAATGAAAGATGAAGATCCTGTTCATGGAATGAAAATATTAGATGAATTAGGATGGAGTTAGCTGACCAAGGAAGCCCTTTGCTTTCATGCTCGCCTCAGATTCTTTGATTGCTTCTTCTATAGGAGTTAGGACCAGTCCAAGCTCGACCAACCTCTTAGCAGCATTCTGGCATGAAACAAGCCCCGGTTGGGTTTCTTCTGTAAATCTGTTCAAACGACATCCAAATATGTAAATTTATCCAAAATTATATAATTAAAGCTTAAAACTACATAAATATTTTAGGAAGCATTTAATGCAATGTTATCTGAGATGTTATGGCATCTAGAAAAATATAATTATTTGATTTGATGACATATGCAGATAATCTTATAAAAAATTATAAAATTATTATTAAAAAATAACATCTAAATATCAAGACATCTGCATAATATGATATAATATCAAGATAAACAATAAGCCAAATGCTCCCTTAGAGTATTTAAAAATAACCATAGTATAACCTAAATATAATACTTATAGATTTAATAAACATTTAGGGAGTGATTTTTTGCAAATGTTAACTTGAATGAGAATATATTTTTATGAACAGTTATAAATAATGTGAAATAAAGTATATTATAATGTTGGGATGTGAGGGATGTGAAATTAGTTCTTTATTATATTAATTTGTATATAGGATGGAAGAAAAATTTATTTTTTATTTTAGAATATGTGTATGACATGATATGTCAAGTTAAAGTTACAAATGCATCCTTAATGGCTACACGGGTTGGAAAACGTGGTGCAGCACAACCCTAGGGAATTGCGCTTACACTATATCAAAACTTTTCCCTTTTCGGCCACTTACCCATTCAACATATTCATTGGCCGAAATCTAGCTTTGGCCAATTTTTGACTACAATGTCTAAAAGAGATCTAAAACGCACATCTCGAATAGAAGTTGATCAATTTATGTATCAAAGATGGGAATCCAGCAACTTATATATAGTACGTTTAATATTCAATCAGATTTATGTTCACTCTCCAATCATAAAGTCTCACATTGGAACATAATTCAAAGTTCAAAGTTTAATGATAGAAGACAGGACTTGGTTAAGATTTCTTCAAAGGAGATGATATTGATGTCAGTAACTTCGACAGATGACGGCAAACAATTGAAGTCATCAGAATGATGATGAAATATAAGAAATGATGAAAGGGCTCAAATAAACCACGCCACCACAAATACAGTGCTGCTTGCTTTCTCAAAAATTCATGCAATAACTTGAATGTGAGACAAGCAAGCAGTAAGTGAGCCGTTGAAGCTTTAGGTTTAGAGTTTAAGGTTCAAGCATTAGGATTCTTGATAGCTTCAATGCCCTAGAGTTTAATTATAAACAAAAATTTCTAATTACCCACAGATGATTGTTCCCCTAAATAGCTGATGAATTATGGTGAAGCTAGATTTTAGTTGTTTTTGGTAGCTGAGTTAACTGCTTGCTGGAGTACTAACTTTGCCACCACAGTGGCATTGCTATCAAGAACTACACACCAACTTTAAAGACTGGATTTGGTTCATGTTTAAGCAGTTTTTATAAGGTTATGTGGTCATTGCAAATCTTAAGTCAATTCTCTTTAAAATAAGAATTAATGGGAATAAAGATTAATACAGTGTACACTGTTTAGAGAGCAAATTCACCTGGCTTTCTATAGCCCCAACTAAAGATCTTATTTTATTTTAAAAAATAAAGTAATATTTTATATCTCATCCTCACAAACTCTAACATCAAACAATCATTTTATTTCACATCCAACATAATTTTTAATATAACTAACTCACTTTATTTCACATCATACATATTTTTTCAAAAGTTTTCACAAAATTTTTCCAAATTATTTTTTTTTCCTCCAACCAAATAGAGTCTATATGTTGTGAAGAGATTTAAAATAAATATCTTCACTATAATCACTATAGGCCCCGTTTGTATTGAAGTTAAAAAATAACCTGCTTTAATTTTAACCTGACATATCACATCACACATAAAATTTAATATTAAAAATTAACTTTATTTCATATCCTACACACATTACTAAAATAATAACTAACTTATAGCACATCCCTCACATATCCCAACATAATAACTAACTTTATATCACATCCCTCACATATTCCAACATAATAACTAACTTTATTTCACATCATTCACAATTTTTAATAAAAAAATATTTCTATCTAAGTTTAATTTTAACCTTGTTAAATTTAACCTTACAAACAAACAGACAGTCTAATAAAGTCAGCTTGAACCAGTCACTTCTGTCACATGAACTTCAATAGATTTTAGAATGTTTCATTGGAGTTTTATCAACAATTTCCTTGTATGGGTGGGGGATCTGATATTTTCTAAGTCCTTATGCAAAGAACTATAGAAGAAAATTTTTTTAACGAAGATGTGAATTAAGGAAGATTGGTTGACGAAATAAATGTATATCTAATGCGCATGGCTAGAGAGATTGAGAGTAAGATTAAAAAGTGGTTATGATGAATCCTTAAGACATAATAAGAAAACCTAGAGGCATTGCACCAAGTGATCAAAAATAAGGTTTGCTGTTATTAGCGACTACTAGTGGATCCAATGCATATTAGAAAACTTACGTCCTAACTTCAAACCTGAGAGCTTAGAACAAAATAAGGTAACCTATAGACATTGCACAAATCAAGTTGTTTCAACAATACTAGCAATTACCTGTTGAAACTCTAAATATCAAAATTCATATTTTCTTGATTCAAACCAGTGACTGTAGGTAGAACTCGCACCAAGTCAAGGAAAATTTGGTTCACTACTAAAAAAATAATGTTATAGAACCTCTACACATCAAAAAACCTATTTCCCAGACTGAAATCTAGGATCTTAACTCATAAAAGAAAACCTATAAACGTTGCAAAAAGTCACGGAGAAGTAGATTTATTACTACTATTTCCGTTAGCAACTACCTTATAACCTCAAGTATGTAGGTTTATTCTCTACATACAATTGTATACAATTCTATATCCTTGCACAACCCATCATGTTAAGTTTGCTTGGCATAGCAATATGAATGCAATGCAGCATGTTTATTTCTTTTTATCCTTTGTGCTAGAGATAAACGTAGATGCCAGGGCTTCAAGTCAAAATTTCATTATCATGTTAAATCTTCAGTAACTTGTTAACCTAAAATCTAGATTATGACCCATAAGTAATTCCATTTTTATAATTATAGTCTTTGTTATCTATGAAAACCTTTTTTCCCTTACTCAAAACTACATGTCAAGACAACTTATAGACAATGAATCAAGTCAAGAAGTTAGTTTGGTTCTAGCAGAAATTACCTGTGGACGTTGTACTCGGGGCACAACCTAGCAACAGTTTCAACAAAATCCTTGAACTGATATATCCCGTTGGTGCATAGGTACCTTCCAGAGGCATGCGGCGTCTCCAGTAGCAACACTTGAGCAGCGGCAACATCGCGCACATGCACACAACCAAGCCAATGATACTCTTGTGTATCCTTTGAACCTTCAAAAGAATATAAATGTTAACGTCATAGAACAAAAGCCTTACAATCTAGTAAACCTCTTTTTTTACACACGAACCTCGTAAGAGTTGTCGAAGGACGGCAGAGCTAGCATTCAAACTGGCTTGCAGGAGGGGACCAAGGCATGTCGAAGGGTTGATTGCCACAATATCCAAACCATACTTTTCAGCATATTCCCAAGCTGCCTTCTCTGCTGTTGTCTTTGATACTGGGTACCATTTCTATGTTAAGAAACAACAAAGAAGCTAAATTATAGATGCAAAGATAATAATGTTTGATGATAATACTGAAATTAAATTCTTAAATCTCCCAAGGTTGATAATATTGTTGCATTATTTTTGTAGACGATATAGTTCTAAAATCAGAAGTTTAAATCTTAAAAGATGCACCTTAATAGCAATGGAATTCAAATTAAGTAAAATATAAGAATTGTAGTTGAAAATATACATAGCTCCCAAAACTAGTCTCCCAGAGGTTCAAGAACCTTTAGGTATTAATAGTATCCAATAGTTAAGAGCATAGCATATTGTACTATCCGTCCAACTATTGCATAAAATACGTAAAAATCCTAGAACTTTTGGGGGCTAACTATGTGGGATATATAGCTTGTTCATTGTAGATCTGATAATTTTGAAGAAAGAAGTGATGAAGAAGAGAGAATGAGTGAGACAAATCCATAGTGTAAGAAATTCAAGTACCTTGAGTCTAATATCCACAATAATGAGAATATATAGAGGGATGTCAATTATAGAATTAAGACAGGATAGTTAAAGCGTAGTGCAATATGTGTTTTATGCAATAAGAGGATGCCTATCAAGTTTTCCAAAATTGTTATCCAACCAGCTGTGATATATGGGATGAAATGTTAGACAGCCAAGTGGCAAAACATCTATAAGAACCATGCAATTGAGACGTGAAATTGATATGGATGTGTGGTCACACTAGAGTAGACTGCATTAACAGTGATTACATCAGAAAGAGGGTGGGTTATCTAGGATAAGATAAGAGAAAATATTTAAGATGCTTTGAGCATGTACATTGTTATCCTATGGAGATCTCTTGACGTAGATGTCAGGGATGCCACATTATTGAACAGAGAAAGGTGCAAACCAAAAATAATTTTGGATAAAAAAGATCTTGAATCACAAATCCTATCCAAGTGCTGACCATTCTATATCTTACATCATGGCTCCATGACTGTTAACTGACCTTATAGACAATATATGTTTGTTTCAACTACAGGTAGGACAATGTCCTCCAAAATACAGAATATAATTTTCATAAGGATACAGTTTTCTAATATAGGTGATGACATTATTGGGAAAGGCTGAACTTAATTGAGGTCTTGATAACTGTCATAGCTTAAATTAGCTCAAAGTTGGTTGTCATGGTAAATGTAGCATCATGAATGATATTAGACTTGGGAATTCTCGTAATGAGAAGTCCAAAGGTCATTTTCATTTTTGCTTTGTAAACCTCAAAAGTAGGGGGAATAAGTTTGTATTAAGGTTTCATGTCCAAAACGTTCCCAGAGGTCTATATATACTTGTAATGAATCATTTTTGCAAGATGGAAAAAGTAAATATTAAGCTCTTGGCCTCTATTTTAGCAATCTTCTAATTTACCTAAATTTTCTAAATAATTCTTACCTTATTTCTTTTATCAAGATTCTACACCTTAGAAGCTTTCCACTTAACATCGTTGTATCAAAGCATTGCAAAGGATGATCTTAAGAGATTCAATATGGAGGATTGCAACTCAATCAATATGCTGGTTGATTGTGGTGCAAAATTATCACAATATGGAAAGAGCAAAGTGATAAAGCCCACTCTCTACAAAAGCTTGGTGAGATGTTTAAGATATTTGACTTGTACAAGACCGAATATTCTTTATGGCACTAAATTGTTGAGCTTGTTCATAAACATTCCAAAGAAGCACATTGGAAGGTGGTTAAAAGGATTCTATGCTACGTCCAAGGTACTTTAGTATTAACATGTTTTATTCATATTCTAACAACTATTAACTTGTTGGATAATAGGATAGTGATTGGAGTGGAGATATGAATGACTATAAGAGCACGTCCGGATTTGCATTTTTTATATGAAACATGGCATTCTTGTGGATTCAAAGAAGTAATCAATCGTCATTATTTCAACTTGTGAAGTGAAATATGTTGCTTCTGTGAAGGTTGTTGAAGGAAATCAAATTTGTACAAGATGAAGCAACAAAAATTGCATTGATAGCAAGTCCTCTATTGCCTAGGCAAAGAATCCGATATACTACTAAAGGAGCAAGTATACTAATGTTCGGCTATTCGCTTTCATTCTATTCATGTGCATGTCAACAGAAAGGATGTGGAACTAGTTTATATGAAGACTTATGATCAAGTAGAGTTTGAAACTGGTGAAGAGTGGGATGACAAGGAAGAATGAAAGGAAGCCATGTAACAGTGGGAAGATGGTGATGATGTCAATGATGATTTCTCCCAGCAACTGAGGAGTGAGTTGGAGAGCAATGCTGAAAAGAAATATATCTTATTCCTTGTGATGGTTATATTACTTAAACATAAAAAGAGAGCATTTCGATGCTCTTCTGTACTACAGTAAAATTTCCCTGGTTATGTTTTCTAACAAAAAAAAATCTTAAAAAATTGCCAAGGTCTATAAATATTTGTGATGGATCTTCGTTTGTAGGATAGAAAGAACTATTAAGTTCTAGGCCTCTATTTTCGTCCTCCACTTCTAAGTTATTCTTACCTTATTCCTTTTATCAAGATTCTACACCATTGAAGCTTTGTACCAACAGACATGAAATAAAATATAATGCATACACTAGGGTATTGGTCTAAGCTTAGTTATCTCGTTTAACTTTAAGCCGACATTTTTATTTAAACAAGAAATAGTAATGCTAATTTCAAATTCTGCACAAACCGCAACATGAAATAGTTTCTCAAAGAACTTATTGAGTTATTTTAATTGAGTTTAAACATTTGAGCTTGCATCTCCCAGAGTTGATCATCTTCCATCATATACCACAACTTTTGTAAGCATATGTTGATTTTAGTTACAAGTAAACTTTTTTGCAACAAAAAACCATTTGATAATTATAATAACTTGTTCCATTCCTTAAAGGCATAATCAAAGAGGAAAAAAGAATTACAATCAAAAGAAAGCATAATATTTCCCCAGAACAGAGAGAAGAATGATAATCAGCCTGAAGATAACCTAACCATTACGGGAAAAGTATTAACATAATTTGAAGAATTGAACTACAGAAAATATTATAAACATAAAAGAAAATAGCTCAACTAGCCGACTAATAAATAAAGGGATGTTTGGGTTCAATGTTATCTAGATGTCAACATTATTTCTAAATTATTGTTTGTTTAATTCAGTGTCATTATATTAAAAGATAATAGAAAATCAATCCAATCTCACCTCCCTCTATTGCAATTAGGGTGACACTTCACCTAATTTGGGATGACATCTTGATAATTTTATAATTTTTCAAAATATTTTCTAAACATGTCACCAATCTTAACCATCAATTTCGCCAAATAATATGAAAACATTTCAATAACAATGAACCAAACATTAAGATTTTTTTTTTTGATAAATACTTGAGTAACATATTTGAGATTTCTTTTGTTCTTTTACTGACAAGGGTTAGTTTTTTAGCGATAAGTACAATTAAAAATCTCAACACAAATTAAGCATATTTCAATGAAAAATATGATCAAAACAAGTAATATAATAATATTATTAAGGCAAAATTCAAACAAACTAATGTCAAAAAAGAAAAATCCAAACAAATTCATCAGTCGTTCCAAATTTTATTCAAAGCTACAACAAGAAATCCAAAAAAACCATAGCCAAAACAACAATACCAATTCTGAATGAAAAATGCAAGGGGAAGCGTCACCTGGCGAGCCTTGCAGTAGTCGAGATCGGTCCAGCATTCCTCGTCAACAGGACGACCCGGGTGGTCGGCGGCCCATCTAGGGTTAGGCACCATGGCGGAGATCGAGGAAGTCAGTACCACACGCCGGGATCCGGCGGCGCGCGCCGCCTCCAGCACGTTGATCGTCCCCTGCAACGCCGGGAGCAGCAGCTCCCGATCCGGATCCCGCGGGTCCTCCAGCGTGCAAGGCGACGCGACATGAAACACCCCAGCGTGACACCCCTCCACTGCGCTTGCGATCGCCGGCGCATCCAACAGGTTCGCCTCTTTCAACCGGAGCCGGTCTTTGCCGGCGCCGGGCAGGGCTAACAGATGGGAGGGGTCCGTGTCCGGCTGGAAGGTGACATTGACTGCATATCCCTTTGCCAAGAGGGTTTTCACCAGCCAAGATCCGATGAAGCCATTGCCGCCGGTCACGCACACTCGCTTTTCCGCAGCCATCGTTTCTTTTCTCCTAGTGACTATTCTGACTCAACGTTGTCGTCATCACCATCATCTTATATAACCACGCCGTCAAGAGGAGGAATCGGTAAACTAGAGGGAGAAGTTTTCGGAGATTTGTTAGTGGATTTTTACTTGCATATTTTATTATATTTATTATTTTATATATTATTTCCACAAATTTAATAAATTATATTTTACATGTAACAAAATATTTTTAAGTCATAATTAAATTGTGATATATTTAATATAAAATTTTAATAATTTATAATATAAAGATGTAATAAATGTATAATATAATTTATTAAATATAAATAAATAAAAAAATAAAATAACAAATTTGTTATGATATATATAAAAAAATATAGATAATTATTTTTTATTTTTGCAAGAAATTATTCTAACAAGCGCAATAGTGCATTATAATTTCATAACCAATCATAATTATTAATAAAATACAATTAAAATATCATTTAAAAAATTTGTAATAGATTATCATCGCATATTGTAAAAATTGAAATAATTAGTTGAAGTAGTTATTTTATTTTAATTTAAAAATAAAAAAACAATGAATTAAATACATATACGTATAAATATATATATATATATACATGTTTAAAAAATTTTAGTATTGTAATTGTTTAAACAATGTTGGCATTAATCCTGACTAAAATGATAAAATAATAATTTTAGTAAAATTTTAAATTAAAAAACCCCAGCACATAGTTTGCATATGATGAGAGGGCCGATCAACTCCAACAGGCCACCGCCGGGCTGTCGTCTACGTGAGGAGTCCCTTTCACTTCTTTTATTGCATCCATCCTCCCATGTCGGGCCTGCATGCCTCCTCTGTTCTCTCTCTCTGCATGCCTCCTCTGTTCTCTCTCTCTGCATGCCTCCAAGATCTGTTCTTCATTTATAAGTAGGCGAAGGGAAGGGAGGGAGAGAGAGAGAGTGTGTGTTTACAGATCTGTGTTACTACATTTCAATTGAGGCGGCAAACAGCTCATGGCAATAGCCGCGGCCAAGAGCCAATCCAGCGAACCTGACACAAAGCCGTCAATGACGAGCACGAGCACAACCTGGAGGACGCTGAGGCCTCTCCCCCGATGTTTCCCGAGTCAGCAAGGAGAAGAAGCGGAAACATCGGGATGGTGAACCATCGGTCACGATGAGTCGACGTAGGAACAAGAACTGTGGCAGGGATGACAGGAAGCCACGCCAAGCTTATGAACAGAAGCACTTCTTCTCCCGGCCGCTCACTGAAGTGTATGCGGCGGCTATAAAGCAAGGTTAGGTTCGCCTTTCAGGACCCAATCTATCATGGCCCGCTGGAGTAGATCCGAAGAACTACTGTGAGTTCCATGGGAACTATGGGCACAAGCTCCACAAGTGCTGCGCGTTGAGAGCCCTGCTCAACAAGTTGGCGGATCAAGGCAAACTTGAGGAATTCATACTGATGGCGCCTACATCCAACAATGCCCAGAAAGGTAAGGCCCCAGAGGAAAATACAGGAGCTCCAGCTCAGGCTCCAATACCACCATCGGGCTCGGGTCAGCTGATCCGGTCCTACCCTCCTGCTGCAAGAACTATCAACGTTATCTTGCGTTGATCCTGCTTCTGCTCGTCGCCAGGTGATTGAAGTCAGCAACACCTCTCGTCAACCTTCTTCCTCTATCTCGCTCACTTTCTGTATGAAGATCTTCTCCGTCAGGGCAACCCTCCTAACGACCCAATAGTGGTCACAGCCCGCATCACCGATTTCGATGTTCGGTGAGTACTCCTCGACTCAGGAAATGCAGCTAATGGGCTGAAGGAGTCAGACCTCCTCCACGCAGGAACTACCCTGTTGGGTTTCTCGGGAGAGAGGGTCTAGCCGCTCGGACTCATCTTCCTGTCGATCTCTTTCAGTGATGACAACGGCCACGCTATGAATATGGTGAACTTCATTATCATCAGAGCCAAGTCAGACTATAACACCATCCTTGGGAGAACTACTCTCAACTCCTTCGAAATGATGATCTCTACGCCACATCTCTGCGCGAAGTTTCTTATCTCCAACCGGGGTTCCGCTTCCGCCCCACCGAGGAGGAGCTCATCGAGTTTTACCTTCGGCGGAAGGTCCAAGGCAAGCGCTTCAACGTGGAGCTTATCTCCTTCCTCGATCTCTATGTACCGATACGATCCTTGGGAACTTTCAGGT
>JAEMOT010002739.1:169371-187254 GCA_019297695.1 Apostasia ramifera | reverse complement strand
ATATATATATATATATATATATATATATATATATATATATATAAATATATATATGTGTGTGTGTGTGTGCATACATAAATTAATTTGCATTAAAAATGCCAAGATTTAATTTCTGTGATCTCGACTTAGCACTGTTTGATTGGATTTGTAGCCATGGCGGCGATAGGAGAGAAGGTACCCAGAGTCCGAAAGTGTCGGAACGATGACCGGCCGAACACCTTCAGCTACTGGAAGGCCACCGATGACTCAATTCGCAGGCTTGTGCGGGTCTAACAAGGATAAAAATTGTGGTATATTTTGAAAATTGATATATTAGTGATGATATTTTTGTCCTTTAAAAATACTTAATAGATTCTGTCAAAAAAAATCATGATATTTTGTATAATATTTTTTATGGACTTTTGTAATATGTTTTGATATTTGAAAATTTTTATGGTAAAATAGTGAAACCTCAAGGATCTAAATGAAATTATCTCAAAAGAATATTATGCTCTAATTAGGTCTGTAAAATAAAATTAATAATTAGAAATTTTTATAAGTTTTATAATTATTTAGAAATGAGGGTAAAATTTATAATATTTATTAAATATAATATTTTATTTGTAATTGTCCCAAAAATATATATATATCAAAAGGAATAAATAAGTTGGATTTAATTAATTTATGGTGGTTCACAGGTGGAGATATCGCTGTGCCGAGTTTACAAGCGAGCTACTGTCGATGACCGGCGCCACCACAATCCCGGCACCGCATCCTCAACGGTAGTAGCGGCGGCGGCAGTGGATTCAAGCAAGAGGCTGCAGGAGGAGGCCGTCGCCGTCAACCCTCTGAGCTCGGTGCCAATGGAAGAAGATTCAGGTCCCCATCATCACTTGCATCCACTAGGACCCACTACTGCTATAGCCCCGCCGGCGACGGCCGTCGGTGACGAGCTTCATGGGATCGTCGTCTACGTGAAAATTGTAAGGTACAATTGATGAGATCTTTTATTTTAAGATTTATTAAATATCTTAATAATTTTTTATTTTAAGATAAATGTAAGAGGTGAAAATTATATTTTAAAATTTTTATTACATATAAAATATATTTAATTTTAATATTATAATTTATGTAAAAATTAAAATATTAGTAATGACAATCAACTGAGTGTATAGTCAGTAACTCGGACTCGACTCGGCCGAGCCGAGTTGACTCTGCAAGTCGGGCTGACGCGACCGCCGAGTCGAGCTGACTCGGTCAAGCGACTCGCCAAGTCGCGTCGCCGAGTCGCGATGACTCGGTCACGCGACTAACTGAGTCGCATCGCCGAGTCGGCTGACTCGGTCACGCGACTCACTGAGTCTCATTGCCGAGTCGGCTGACTCGGTCACGCAACTCACTGAGTCTCATCGCCGAGTCGGCTGACTCGGTCACGCGACTCGCCGATTCGCGTCGCCGAGTTGGCTAACTCGGTCACGCGACTCGGCCGAGTCACACAGACACGGCTGCTCAACACTACTGAGTCAGGTAGCCAACTTGACTTCCAAGTGCAGTTGACAGAGTTGATCGACTCAAATCAATTGGACCAAGCTGACTCAGCTGAATCAACTCAATCGAGGCTGACTGAGTTGAGAAAACAATCAAGCTGAAACGAATTGACCCAGTTGACTTAGCCGAGTTCAGGTTGCACGAGTTGACTCGACGGAGTCAACTCAACTAATTCGGACCGACTTGGTGTGGCCAAATCGAGTTGATCGGATGATTCTGCTGTGAGTAAAACGACAACCATCAACTTATAACACAACTCAATATTCGATATAAAATTATCGATTTCATGATTTTTCTTCCGTATTCAATGATCTTCCAACTGGACCAGAACCTTCCTCAGGCAAATCAAGAGTCACGTAATGAAGCAGAAAAAGCCCCAAATGTCGTCGATAAACTGTAGAAGACTTACATCAGTGAGGTTCCTCGTCTCTCCTTCCATCGGCGCCTGGGCGACTCGGCTCATATCCTGACAGCGGCGGCGGAGTACGCGATCTGAGAAAACATCGCCGGCGTCTCCAGCCTCCTCCACGTCCCGCTCCCGATATCCAACACCCAACCGCTTTCACCGCCTTCATCTCCGGCTGCCCCCATCACAAAAATCCTCCGACCGCCGCTGCCTCCCATCACCGCTGCCGCGCTGGCGCTTTCCTTCATCCCCTCCGGCGCCGCCACCGCCTCTTTCCACCCACTCCCTCCCCTGTACTCCATAATCCCTCCCCTCCCAATGCACCACAACCGCTCGTCTACGCCTCCAGCACCTCCGGCGAACACAGCCACCGAACCGCTCTCCGCCGACCACACCCCCTCCTCCTTCAACCACTTCCCAGTCTCCGGATCGTAGCACTCCGCCGTCGAACTGAACCTCCCCTGATTCTCCGTCCCGTATCCGCTCACCGCCCAGAATTTCCCCCCATTCGCAACCCCCTTGCATTAGTCCCTCTCCTTTACCATCGACGGCAGGTCCGCCCACTCGTCGGCCTCCACGTCGTAAGCCTCCGCCGTCCGCAGCCCGTTCTTCATCCCATCGTGCCCGCCGGCGACGGAATATTTTCCCTCCGATCGCCGCGCACGCGAAGAACGATCGCGCCGCCGCCATCGGCCTTCCCATGCTCTACTCCCCTGTCACCAGATCCAGAACCCTAACCTCCGTGACCGGATCGAGTGTCACAAGATCCCATCCTCCGACGATTACGATCCTCCCATCGACCGCGGCGCATTCACCGAAAAGCGGGATCGGATCCGGCGAGGCGAATCTGTTCCAAGATCCATTGGAGGCGCTGTATACGGAAAGGGCGCAGATCGGTGGCCGGCGGCTTCCATGGGCTTTGCCGACTCCTCGGCGTCGCCTGCGGCGGCAGTGGGGCCGATAACGGCTTGAACGAGGAAGACAAGATCTTCTGCGGATCCGATCCTCTCTCGGTAGCGGCGGAAGAATGGGGCGGTGAAGAGATCGCGCCATCGCCGGCAGACTCGCTGGAGATGCGGGTGGAAGCGGTGCGGTACTCTGGCGATGCAGTTTAAAGGCTATGCCGTCGGGCAGCCCGGGTATGAGTTGTCGCTCTTCATCCATTAATTGCATCGTTTTATCAAAAAAACTTATAATAGATTTTATTTTATTTTTTTAAATTAGTATTGGGTTTGGAGCAGTGAGGAGTTTATGTGGGAGTAAGGTTGGGGGAGAAGTGAGGGTGGTAAGTGGTAACCCTCTTCTCTTGGGATGCATATATATATATATATATATATATTCAAGAAAGGTAAATACCATTTAAGTCCTCGAGCTCAAATTTCGAACAATTAGATCTCAAATCAAGCCACATCGAGTTGAGTTTTGAGTCAAATTAAGGACTCAAAATATATTTCTAGTCAAGATTGACTCGCTCTTAGCATATATTCTTAGTCTTGAGTTTTGATTCCCTTCGTATATAAAAAAAGAGAATACTTAAACATTAAATTACATTAATAATTTATTATTACATTATATTATATTTAATTTTTTTTTCTGTCCATTCAAATTTAAATTCGAGTTGACTCTAACTCGACTCATTAACAGCCTTAAGTTCTTGTGTAATTCAAGATGATTTAAGGGGTATGTATGTAATTCTCTCTTTTTTTTATTATTATATAAAAAGTGTAATTTGATGCCTTATATATTCACATACAATGGATTCAACCACCAAATTTATTCGCTTTTGGTATCAAAATAAGTGCAAACCAAATAAAATTTCACATATTATTTACTTAAGAATCAAATAATAATTTCAAAAAAAAAATCAAATAATTAAAATATTCAAATATGGACCCAATTTGCCCTCAGATGTATACGTGAAGGGTGCAGAATTATAGAATGTTTCTTTTTCAGAAAAAAAAAAAATTCAGAGGTGGGAATTTGGCTCGAAAATTTGAAAAGTTTAAAAGGTGTATATAATAAAAAAATAAATTAAATTAATTATATAAAAAATATATATGAGATAAAATAAAATTAATAATTATGTTAAAATTAAAAAATAATTTCATCTAAACCCCTAAGTCCACGTAGAATCACAGAAATGAATTTTTTTTTCATGTGGATAAACTTAATTAAAAGTTGATCATTAAGTTGACATTTATTTATTTCACCCCTAAAATAAAATTTATTACATATTTCATTCCTAAAATTAACTATTTATTTTTGTTGATTATTTACAAACTAAATCCCTTCCCTCACCCCCGTTATTTTCTCGTGACTTTAACTTTTGGGATGAAACATTGACCATTAAATATTGACTATTAAACTTGATGTAATAATTTTGGGAGTGAAATATATAATAAAACTTATTTTAGAAGTGACATAAGTACATATCTCTTTTAAAAATTTAAAAAACTCATTTAAATATTAAAAATATTTTTAAATATTTTTAATTATTTTTATGACTCAATTTTTTTCTTTTTTCTATCTCAATTTATAATAATAATTTTTAATAAAATTAAGTAAGAAGCATCATCAGACAACTGTAGCTAAAAAAAATTATAAAAATATTTATATTTTTGTGATAAAAATAATGTTTATTATAAATAAAAATTTATTTATATTTTTTTAAATTTATAAATTAATTAACTTAATTTAAAAATTAGAAGGAATTTACCTGCAATAAAGATAAACATCAAAATGATATTTACTTTTTTTAAAAAAATGGCACTTAAAAGTCAAATCTTGTTATGGAGAAGCTTCTAGAAGCCTAGATTTCTTAGGCCAGCCACTGGGCTGTTACCGATCCGATTTCAAGCTGAGCCAATACCGACTCAAAATCGGATTAATTACATTTCGATTGACTCGAAATCAATTCGAGCTCTATTGAGTTCGACTTCGAGCCGGCTCGAGTCAATTCCAATTAACTTCGAGCCAATTTAGATTCATTTTCGAGCCGGCTAGAAAATGAATCGAATCTCAATTTTTTTTAGCCAATCTCAAGCCGGATAAACTCGAATCGATCCGATTCTTGATCGGCTAAGTTTATAATATATATATATATTATATTTAATATATATTATATATATGTATTATAATATAAAATATATTTTAATTCGAATCGATTTCAAGCTGGATCGAGCCGAGCATACCCCGACTCAAAATCGGCTCAAAATTATTACTGAACCGAACTTTTAGCTCATTAATCGGCTCATTTAGATCAACTCAATTTTGATTCAATCTAAAATCAATTCGATTTTTGATCGATTTTCGATCGATTTCAATCTTCGATCCATATTAACAACCTTACCAGCCACCGATTCCTTTAGTGGCCAGTGGGCCCACCCAAAGCATGGCCAGCCCCTTCCGTTGATCATGGATCGACGAGAATGGGGACAATTATTTGGGTATTATAAATATATGATTTAATATCAATAAATAAATAAATAAATGCCTGTTTTATTTTTCATTTTATAAAATATTTGAAAGTTCATTTATTTATTTATTTCTTTATTGGTTACACGTGTATTTTATGCTTTTTCCCATTCACATTTACGCATAACTTTCAAACCTCAATCAATATTAACTCAATTTTTTTTTGTGTCAATTTCAAATTAACACATTCGAGATTAAACCAATCCAAATCAAAATTGAAGTACTATATTGATAAGATATTTTTTTAAATTTTTATGGTATATAAGATATTTTATATATATTTATGATAAGAATATTTGTAATGTTATTAAATTCTATATAAATAAAAATAATACAAATAAATTTGTAATGCATACTTATAAAAACATGATAATTGAATTTGATTTAATTACAATTTATATTAGTGAGGTAACAATTAGTGTTATGATATAATTGTTAAAAAGAGTGAGCACTAGTGATGGAGCTAAGATCTCCAGCCAGGGGGTCAAATAAATTACCGCCTCGATAAATGCCTCCAAATACCATGCGTCGGTGGCTCCTGTGCAACTTTCAGCGAACGACAAAGATCAACACCGGAGCAGCCTTCAGCGAACAAGCAGCGCCGACGAAGATCAGCGTCGAAGCAGCTGCAGGGACGTAGAAAGTCGTCACCTGCGTCAGCCTTTAGCGCCTGATAACAGCGTCCACAAATTAATGGCCGCCGATCTCAAACCTTGCTGCGCCGGTGATGATCCAAGCGATGATCGCCCAGACCAACCGCCAGCACTGCACCAGCGGAGCTGGACAGGCCGATGCAGTGCCGACGGCGCCGAGGATCTCCCAGGAACCAGAGAAAAAAAGAAAAAACAGTAAAAATAAAAGGATGAATAAGGATGGAGAAGAAGATATGAGACTAAATAGAGAGGAGGCCCGGATCTCCTTCTGCCATGGAAAATTGGAAAAAAGCACAGGTTCTAGAGAGAAGCTCTCTCTCACCAAAACTTAGAGAGAGAAAAGGAGGGGAAGAATGGTTTAGTTTAGGTTTAAGCCGCGAGACCGCCTCTGCGTCGCCTCGAGACCACGTCGCCGTGGCTGTAAGACCGCGTCAGGCCTGAGCAGTCCGTGTCGCCACAAGAGCAGCGTCGGGCCGTGGGCTTCGGCATCGCCATGAGAGTTCTAGAGCCTTTTCGCCGCGGGAGCCACGAGACCGCGTAGGGCCGTCGGCATCGCTGTGAGAGTCGCGTCGGCGACTCGGCATCACTGCGAGTCGCAGGTCGAGAGGACTGAGTGGGCGGCTTGGGCTAGGGTTCAGTTGTTCAAAGTACAGGGGTACACTACATTTAGGTCCGCCCCTGGTGAGCGCTTTAGATATCTTGAATTAATCAAATAAAATGATAGTAAAATAGATAATAACATTATTAGCAGAGTCAAAATAGGATGAATAAAATAAAGAAATACTTTTGACGTAATATGCGATAGAAAATTTCTATCCAGACTTAAGCATAAATTTTATAAAATTGTAGTAAGACTATCAATAATATATGATGCTGAATGCAGACCTACAAAGAGAAAATATACAAATAAAAAAGTGTTGCAAAAATGAATATGCTAAGGTGAATTTGTGGATATACACGAAAAAATAGAATGAGAAATGAGTATATCCGTAAAAAAAACTGTAGTTGCACCAATTGAGAATAAACTTAGAGAAAATCAGTCTAGATAGTTTGGACATACAAATCGTAAGCTGATTGAAATTAGAAAAATCAAGTTGTTAAATTTTACTCATATACAAAAAGAGAGAAAAATCAAAAAAGACATAACAAGAAACTATAAAGAGTGATCTTACTCACTTAAACTTAAATAAAAATTTATTAATTGATAGAACACAATGAAAAAAAGTATTCATATAACCAACCCTATCAAGTGGAATTAAGGCTTAATTGTTTTTGTTAACTATTATAATTGAATTCAATTTAACTCAAAAATTAATTTAGAATTAAATAAATTTTAATTGACTCGATTTAAACTGCTCCTAATTTTGATTTGCAGTATAACTTGGAAATAGAAATCAATTTGATGCCAAAATTAGAACAGTTGTTTGTAAAAAAGTATGGAAAGGAGGTTGTGAGAGGTGGTGAGATCCATCATGGTGTTTCTTTAACAAATTATGCATGTCACTGTCACAAATTAACTGATTTTGTATTAATTGAAATCTATCTTTATGTTCTGATTTTGATTCTTTTTGGTTCCTACTATCATGGTTTTCAAGGTTAGCATCAGCTCCAAATCAGTAAGTAGCTTGAATTAATTAATATTTAAGTTGTTCTTTATATCAGTGGGGGTAGTAAAAGAACCGAGCTGTTCATCGATGAACAGCTCGGATTTCAGTTCGATAAAGACTTGTTCATACTTAGTTTATCAATATTAACAAACAAACTTGAACATTAGTTTAATAGCTCAATAGGTAAATGAACGAGTTTAAGCATACTAACGTTCGGCTCGTTAATATTCGTGAACTATTTGTGAGGCTCCATATGATTTTTTTTTAGAAATTTTAGTATATCTTATTTATTAATAAGAAATAATTCATGAATCATGATGATAATCCTGTTCGTGAACACATAATTATCCTTAATATATAAAAGTTGTTTATAGTTTTCATGTTTTTGAACATATTATTGAGCTCATTCGTGAATCATATAATTAAAACAAGCCCAAACTTGCTTTTGTGTTCGCAAACCAAGCTCGAACAAACTCCAGCTCGGGCTCAAGCTTGATTTTAGTAAATGAACATGTGCTCAAACAGACTACTATTCACAGCTTAGCTTTGTTCATTTACAACCCTAAAAAGAAGTAACAAAGAATAAGGAAGAGATATTAAGATTCCAAGAATTCAAAGATGATAATATTGTAGTAACAATTTTTGGGTTCAGCTAGCCAATAGGAGTTACCACATCACATCAGCAATGGTTCCTACCTGGTGCTGACATGGGTGACATCCACGGTTCACCTATTGGCCGGTCACCCAAACTCAATAATTTTTCCAAGAGGCCATCACCCAATACAAGAAAAGAGAGAAAAATGAAAACATTGATTTCTGAAAATGATGTGCATTAACAAAAGAGTCACTGCTCACCTGAACTCTCAGTGCCCTTCAAGACCTGATAAACAGCAGAGAAATCCTGGTCTCCCAGGCCTAGGCTTCTGGCCTTCTTAAAGGCCTATACACAAATGAAAATAAAAGAGTGAGAAAATGATAACAGAGTAGATTACTTCTGGTTCCTTGAAGTTAGAGGACTTTTCATTGTCGTTCACATTTCTTTAACTGTTATTTAGATTACGCATAGATCCTGTTTCGCTCAAAATTTAACACAGCAACCCCCTGACCCCAAAGGCCTGTTGGAAGTAGAGGCGCCAATTTGGAGTCATTAGTCGGGTTCAGGTTCAACCCAAAAGTGACCCCAAATAAGATGACCCTAACCTCAATCAAGACTATTTTAGAGTCAAGATCTCTGACCTGATCTGGACCTATAATTTGACTTTGAATCTTTATAAGCCTTTAAACTCAAACTTTCATAACATACATTTAAAAAACATAGTGCTAAATCTACATCATTTAATTAATGAATTATTATAAAAATCATCATTTAATTTAAAAAATTTAAGATATCACATAGCATACAACACATGTTTTAACAAGATTCAAATTCATGTGTCTTTAATCAAAAAAACAAATTCATGTGTCAACTAAAACCCAACCTGACCCCATTTTTTGGGTCATATTTTCCAACATGAACCTGACTTTAAACTTAAATGGGTCAACTCGAACACAAAAATTGGGTTGGGTTTCGTTAAGGTTGTCGGGCTGGGTCCAACCTTAATGCCCCTAGCTTGAAGGGGAGGGGGGAGTGTCGGTTGAACGGTAAAAGAATAAGAATTTGCATAAAAATGGAGGTTGATATATGAATAATACAATTAAAAGAATACGATTACACAGATCAACCAGAAAACCTCCTTACAGCGACCAGGGGATAAGGTTTTTCTAACAAATATGAAGAGAGAAACATCCAGAAGAACAGGAGGAAAGAGAATCAATCACCTCATTAGCTGCTGCAGCGACAGGCATGGAGAGTGCATTTTCATCACCAAGAGCAACAGCCAGCCTCATATCTTTCTGTTGGTGCTTTAGAGGGAAAGCAGGTGGATAACTTCCCTTGATCATAGCAGGCCCCTTTAGCTTGAACATTGGGTTTGCAATGGCTCCAAGATCCTGAACAGGTAAAAGAACCACATAAAGACTTCACCATGATCATTGAAGCATTGATCCAATTGAAACTTCAATCAGTATAGTCGTTCTCTTTACCATTACGTCAAGAAGAGTCTGTTGGTTCAGACCAGCAGATCCAGCTAAAGCTAGCCCTTCACTTAATGCGTTCATCATACTACAGAAGAAGAAGAAACGGGGTTCATACAAAAGGTTGGCGGAACAGAGAAACATGAAACAGGTGGATTCCCTTCAGCAATCCCGGCAATTTTTGCAACTCTTAAGTAAATATTAGTATTGCATAGCACTCCTCACAAGTACTACAACAACAACAATAACAACAACAAACCAAGCCTTTATCCCACTAGGTGGGTCGGCTATATGAATCATGTGTTTTCATTGCACTCTATTAAATAACAAATCCTCATTTAATACTAAATATGTAAGATCATTTCTTATAGTTTCTTGCCATATTTTTTTTTGACCTTCCTCTTTCTCTTTTTACATGAGCAAGATTCAATAATTCAACTTTTCTTATTGAAATATCTATCGATCTATGATTTATATGTTCAAACCATTTAAGATGGCCCTCTCTAAGTTTATCCTCAATTGAGGCCACTCTAATCTTCTCGTTGATATATATTTTTTTTATAGAATCTTTTTGCAGATATAATCATTTCTTATTTTATCTTTTTGTGTATAACTACTTATCCACCTCAACATTCTCATTTCTGCTATATTTATTCTTTTTATATATTTCTGCTTTGTAGGCCAACATTCAACACTTATAATATCGCTAGCCTTATAACTATTCTATAAAAATTTACTTTTAAATTTAAGTGAAATTTTTTTATCACACAACATACTAGATACATTCCTCCATTTTATTCATCTTGTCTGGATCCTGCTAATAACATCATTATCATCATCTATTTCATTATTATTTTGTATGATTGATTCAAGATATCTAAATCGCTCCCTCTTCTTAATAACTTAATCATGAATTGTCATCTTTCCACTATAAGTATTTCTATTTTGACTAAATTTACACTCCATATATTCGATTTTTAATCTGCTAAGATGAAAACCTTTAGATTCTAACATATTTTTTCATAACCCGAGCTTTGCCTTAGCAACTTATCTAGTCTTATCAATGAGAGGAATATCATCTACAAAGTGTATACACCAATGTGCTTTTTTCTTGAATATGTTTAATCAAAACTTTCATAAAAAACTAATAGAAAAGTAAAGGAAAATTCCTCTACACTGTGCCTATGCCCACGATAGCACTTAATATTTCCAGTTTCATAGTATGAGTACAATGAAGGTTCACCTTTTAATTTAATGGCACAATAAGTTCAAGAAAAATATTCATATGTCAACTACAGTTTAAAAGTAAATCCTGCATTTTAAATTTAAATTCTTCGAAAATTCAAATAACTCATTTGTATTTTTGGTTTGCACAAGTTAGATTCAGACAATGATGAATGGATCATAAGTTTTGAATGAGGGAGCAGGCACCATGCAAGACTTGAAAGCTATATAAAATGCAATTGTAACCTTTTAATTTGAGCAACATTATGAACAAAACACTCTTTCTGGTGAATATTACTACATCACTGCAATGTTAGCCAGATACACATGCAAATCGCTTTTAGTTAGTTATTTGGTTTCATTAAGGTTTTGGTAGCTACGGTGCTTTACAAAACTTAGACAATGAAATCCTGTAAGACTCAAGATTTCATGGAAGGTTGGAATTGAAGTCTTCGATTCATTTAGCGGATAACTAACTTCCTAAGCTAAAAGGTGTACCGTTAAACAGAAAATAAAATAGATTTCTAAAAATTTCTAAAACAAGTAAAATGGCTTTTATAGCTTGGCAATTTACAGATATGATCAATTACGCTAAACATTTCGATAAAAAAAAAACAAAAATGCTAAACACAACAATGGTACTTATTTATTAATGGTCAGAGAGTTATAACTAATATGAGCATCATTTTGAGAACACATCACATATATAGCTTTAGATAAGAGTAATTGGAATTATTTGATTGGACATCAGGCCAAGAATGGAGAAGTACCTGCCCATAATCATATTGACCACCAGTTTCATTCTTGCTCCATTTCCAACTGGTCCAAGAAAGAATGACTTCTTGCCTAGAACATCAAATGCTGGAGTTACTTCGTCATATAATGCCTACAAAAGAAAATATGTCAAGTGTTAACAAATATTCAAGCCAACAAATTTCTCACAGCAAGGACTATAAAAAGGAGGGGCTTGTGCAAATAGTACAACGATGACAGCAAAGATGAAGGGTGGTTTTTAAGGATAAAGCATAGTTTCAAGTACTCTGCTTTAAAGCTCAGGCAAATGTTAAAATGTGGTGGTGGGGGTTTAAAATGATGACTTCTTAACCTGCATGTGCTTGAAGGGAGACTTAACATCATCAGGTATTTGTCAAACATGAGTATTCACGGCTCCCAATGTGGTCTTGCAGTAGTAAGGGAGATAAAACTTCAGTTAGCAGAGGACGATTGAATACTTAAGGTAATTAAGTGAACCTATTGCCTAGGAATGATGATTGCTGAAGATTTCAGGATTTTTGAAAGAACCCAAATCAGCAAAGCACGAATGTTTAACATTTTAGCTAGTCTTTTTGCTTATGCTGAAATTGGAATAGAACACGCATTTGAAAACATACTCAAAGTTACAAAAAGGTAAGCAAGAACTTTGTCTTGAAAAGTTTTTTTTTCTTTTTCTGAAAAGGTAAGCAAGAACAAGGTGCAAATGCCGCTTATTGAGTAGTTTAAGTTTCCATGCTTTATAGTAAGGAATGTACCAGCAGAGTCATTTTTTGCTCAAATGACTTTTGCAAAAGTTGAACTTAGATGTCGTCACCTTGTTACCAGCAGCAAGTATAATTAACTGGCCATCTTCAGCAGGCTTTTTGCTACCAGAGACTGGAGCCTCAAGAAAACGTCCACCCTTCTCCGTAATGGCCTGGAGAAACATATTCTCAGAATCTTTAACATAAACATTCAGTGGGCATGTGACGAATGAAAGTTAAAGTTCCATTATTATGTAAATGATAGGTTTCTCAAAACTCTGTTTGATCGGAATGAGGTAGATGTATGCATCACCATTATCTCACACATAAGAGACGAAAGAATTGAAGCTGGATTAATACCATGCTCCAAGAAAAATATGACTAAGATATTACTAGAAACTTGGGTTGGTTTGGATCCCTTCACAGCCCAATTCCAATTGCTTGAGTTGCTTAGTTCTCAATCTGTATACGTAAAAAGAAGGCCCTGGAGATAATTTATGCAAATGAAAGCTGCAATTCTCTCGTATGTTAATTACTGCTACAAGGTAAATATTGGTGTAAGTGGTTAGCTTAAATTTGGTTGAATTTTAGATGGCTATCTTATCATTCATCACACACAAATTGGGTATCTAACCCTTATTTTTTTCTTGCCTTTTGATGACTGCAATAATAGTAATGCTATCGAAGCTGCTACAGGATTCGAGGTCAGCTAGGAAATTGGAAGATGAATAAAATTGCCGAGCATACACATACAAGGAGGAAATGACCATATTGACCATTCTCTGTGCATCAAATCTTGCATGTTTGATGAATAAGGACATCTCATGCATAGGTAATAAATGTAGTTGTTTGAATTTCAACCTTTGTCATAAGGGACAGAAAATTAAGACCACAGATAATTTACCATTGCACAATTGTTTAGGTTATCATATAAAATTTCTTATGAACATCTTCTTGAAATAAACGCCCTTCCATCACTCTGTCTTAGTGCAAACCACAAACAATGCCATAAATTGCTTAGCATGATCATAAACTGTAGTAATATGCTAGTTAAAATATAATATTATCCTTCAAATTATCTTTTAGGGGGGCTTCTGGTTTAATATTATCTTGATGTTATATTGAGTTAACTAGAGAAAATAATTATTTGGTCTGATAATATGTATGGATAATATTATAAAAAATTATAAAATTGTTACTAAAAAAAACAATTAGACGTACAAACATTTAGATAACGTGACAAAACATCCAAAAACATTGAACCAAACGCCCTCATAATTTGTTATACAAGGACCATGCTTGGCATAGGACCAAATTCATCCAAAATTCTTCTCAAAAACATCATACTAATTTTATATATTTATTTCATATCACATATAAATTTTAATAATAAAATATCAACTTTATTTCATATTCAACACAAATTTTAATCTAAAAACTTAACTTTATTTCATATTTTATGCATATCTCATTAAACAACTTTATTTTACATTCGACACAAATCTCAATATTAAAATAATAATATTTCACATTATATATTAAAATAACTTTATTTCTTTCTCTATCCCTAAAACAACTAAAATTTTTCTAACAACTTTTTCTTGCCAAACAAGACTAGTTCAAATTCTTTTGAGATACATAGAGGATTGTCTCACATTAGATGCTCAATATTAAATTGTAATGCTAACATACAATTGATGACCCTTACTCATAGACTTAGGTCTTTGAGTTAATAAGTATCCATGCAACTATATGTTGGGCCCAGCTTGGGCTTCCCCAATATAACTCCCCTACTAAATGATATCTGAGCTAATGGTTAGGCTGGATCTTGTAGATCAAGTGAACATGTAGATTGTACTCCCATGAGTCTTCCCTCCTTTATTATGATTGAAAAGTTACAAGAGTAGGTGACTCCCACTCCACCATAATTACATGAGCTCTTGAGATGCATGCACTTGAACAATATATTAGATGGGAAAAGATCTAATATTGATAGATTCTCATGTGGGGGAGAGATTTGTTGGAATGTATATAAAGAGCTATCCCATATTATATATTTAACAAAAAATTGTATTAATATACAATTGTTGGCCTTTATTCAAAGGCCTAGACTTCTAAGTTAATAAAGGTATATGCCAAATTATATACTAGGCCCAACTTAGGCTCCTCCAATGTAACTCCCATAATAAATCTTATATAACACAACATCAATGAGCTTATGCTAGATAACACAGTTAAAGCTAAATTAGAAGATCTTGTTGACCAATAGGTTAAACTTGTCTTGCTGTAAGTTAATTGTTCAACCAAATCATTAGCAATGCAAAACTTTAGACAAGAATAGTTTGTGAAACTCCACAAACAACAAAGCAAAAAAAATAAAATAACAAAACAAAATAAAACAAAGCAGTAAAAAGCCACAAATGTTGCATAAGAATCCACAATCTTCCAAGGAAAAATTATCATCAATTTATTTATAAAAATATGAGGCCAACGACAAGAGAAGCACTATTGTTTTATTTATACATGGCTAATTAAGCGTACTAATGTCATAATTCAGTGGTCTTCTGGAAAGATTATGAACACCATAGCACCAGAAATATTAAACAATAAATCGCAGAAGCATGCACTTCATATATGATTCTAACCTCATTAATCTTCGATGAAGTATCAACATCAACTGTTGACATGTCAATATAGTCTTTGCCTTCACAAATTTGTTCAAGGACTCCATCTTTTTCAAAAACAACCTAAACAAGTTTAAAAAATATTAGAGGTAAAAATTGCTAGTTAAGTTTGCACTCAGTTAGCACTATGCATACAGAGAGAGCAGCTCTTGGATCGGCTAGCATTGCAATGGTATATTTAGACTTTCTGACTACTGCAGCTGGAGATTCTCCAATAGAAGCACCGTGTTCCACCAGCTCTTCGCACTAAAATAAGATTGATCATCATTACCAATAAGCTTATCTATATTAGTTGATTTTAACGAGGAAAAATAAATGTGAACATAAGTAGGTGATGGCTTTATTATTCTTATGCATAAAGAATGAAAATAAAGTAATAAAAAAATAAGTTCGTATACCTAGTTAAGAAATTGAGTGATTTATCATTGTATTAATAAAGGACAAATCAATAACTCACCAAACAATAAGTTCATAATGCAATGATTAAGATTATGGTATTCAAACAATAGGCTACATTTCCAAAATATTATGTTTATGTTGTTTCTAAAAGACATTTGAAAAATGAACAACACAAAGTCAACTCACAATGCAATGACCAGGTGAACCTGGACTCTAGGATAAGGTGGGCTCCAAGCATACTTATAGGATTGCAAAGGTGCAGGGATGTACTATCCCATACCAAAAGAGGAGGAATAAGCAAGAATCCGTGCTAACTTGTTAAGCTACTCTTTGAGGAGAAAACTACAAAGTCTAATAGGGACTTTAGCATAGTTGACAGTACATTAACAATTATGGGTTGAGCAATGAAACATGGTATCTAGGGATGGCAATGAGTCAATTTCAATCAAGTTTGAATTAACTTACAATCGAGTTGAAGTATAAGAACTCGACTCAAAATGACTCGATTTTGAGCAGACTGAAGATCAAAATTTTTATTAAAAAAATAGTAACTGAAAAAAATGTGGTTCACAGGAATGGAACACACAACCTCCTCTTTAAGGATTCTAAAATCAACCACCATACCAATTGCATAACCATTTAATAAAGAAACAAAAAATGTATTTAATATATTTTCAAATCAACTTGAACATAATTTAGAACAAAGTCACCTTTGTCTAAAAATTGACTCAGAACTCAACTTGAGTCAAAGAGATGACTCAAAACTCAATTCAAAATCATTCAAAAGTCAAATCATTTTTAATCTAAGTTTCAAGTTTCAATTAAAATTGCCAAGCCTAATGGTATCAAAGTCAACCTCCCATAGTATGATGCGGCTCAAAATGAATCATACGCCAATAGGCCTGTAATGACACAATGCGGTAAAGGCAAAAAGTGATCATTAGGGCTTTTCATTCTTAATAGGTGTAGCTCCTAAAAAGCTTCTGGGGGGAAGAGAAAAGGGAAGGGATGAGTTGTTCTACATCGAAAAGGGATACAAGTTATTGGGTTTTACAAGCAAGATACCATACTAATTTGTCAAGGCACCTTTTGAGGACAAATGCTTGAGGCCTAGTATAGGTTGGGCCAAAGCATATACTACCTCTATAGTGTTAACCTGAGCCATGCCACAAAACCAATTGAGCAGTAAGGAGGAAGGAGCAACCGCCTTATTAAACTTCAATTTGAATAAACAATCCCTCGTGATGTAGTCCAACATTAAAATGCTCTATTTGGGAAAAGGGTTAAAATGCTAGGTTCATTGTACAATACAAAGCTACTACTACGGTATTGCCAACTTTTACAAATATATTGTTGGTTGAAACATAGGCATAGTGTTACAGTTTATAGTTAATTCGAAAGTTTATTTTTTACAAGCTTAGTATAATATTAGTGCAAGCTAAGATACCGATACCCTTGAGCAGGTGGAACTCATGGCTACCAAGTTCCAACAATTTTTAATAGTCAACTAACATTAGGGGAAAAATGACATTTTTTAGGAAGGTTATTTTGCAATATTTTCCCAGAACTCCTACATTATTTCTTGTATAGGGGTGAACCTCATGGTCTTTAAAACTTGAGATAACAAGCATACTCGGATTGGATCGGACATTAGGAGGGCCCAACAGATGGGAGGAATTTAAGTTCACTCCCTCATTATGGAATATAATATTCCTCATTTATATGGGATTATTTAGGGATTGACACCATTATAATAATCAAGGAATAAAATGTAAAAATATGATCTGATTGTGTGTTAATGGATTTCAACAAAGGACCATCAAGTAAAGCTCATAAAAGAGCTGGTGGGGACACAACGACATCGGACCGTCGATTTATTTCAGGCAAAATATACACTCGACGGCCGAGATCTCAGCACATGGCGTCGATCTGGATGGAGGATTGATATGCAGATTTGGCAGCAGGCGCGAGTGGTGGCTGATCGTGGATTGAAAATCCTCATTTAAATCAATTTATTGATTTGAATGGGAATATTCCAAATTTTGGGAGGATCTCGTTTATTTCCTTCTATTTCTAGTTATTCGCATTTGGCATGTTATAATTAGTTTTTATTTTCGCATTTATTTCTGCAATTTGAAATTCTATTGTAATCGCCTATATAAGGGCAAGAACTTGTACTGTTTTCTTAATCCTGGAATGAAATTATTTTGAGTTGAATATTGTGTGTTATATCCCGGTGAAGGGAAAGGTTGGGGCCTTGGGTGAAAATCCCTAAATACCTTAAAGAAATTTAAGGTATTTCTCCAACCTTTCCCTCGC
>JAEMOT010002739.1:115695-158612 GCA_019297695.1 Apostasia ramifera | reverse complement strand
CGAAATTCGCTCGAACTAAAATATATTTTATATTATAATATATATATATATATATATATATATATTATAAACTGAGCCGAATCGAGCTGAGCTTATCCGGCTGGAGATCGGCTCAAAACAAATTGAGATTTGATTCATTTTCGAGCCGGCTCCAAAATGAATTGAAATTGGCTCGAAGTCGATTGGAATCGACTCGAGCCTGCTCGAAGTCGAACTCAATCGAGCTCGAGTCGATTGAAATGTGATCAATCCGATTTCGAGCCGGTATTGGCTCGGCTCGAAATCGAATCGGTAACAGCCCTACTTCTAACATATCAATATTCTGAGATTTCAAAATATGCATCTCCATCTCAAGAAATCCCATCAACATTTAAGCCGAGTTGGTGCTCTGGCATTGTTTCACTTCATAATATTTAGTCATTTCGCATATATTTTAATAGTAAATTTTGGGTGATTCACTCATTTTCAGTACAAAGCTGGCTCTCCAATTCTATGACGAATTAAGAAGCAGATTATATAACACCTAATCAGCTATATATTGGACGAATATTGACTATTAAATAGTGAATTAACCAGTGATATCTAACACCGTCTATTGTATATAAAGGACTCGATATTAGAATAAAATGTAATCAAATACTTCAGTCATTTTTTCAACTATTCTTTGTAATTTTTCTGTGTTCACCTCGAGAAATCTTATTTGATGAAACTTTACTCACTCAGCACATGGGCATAAAAGAACCTCTCTAAACCATATAAATGTTATTTGATGAAATCTTATTTGTTGTGAATCGAGACCTTTATCATGAATATCCACCGTTAATTTTTTAGGACAATTATCTACATGCCACACAATTTTATTTTATTTATGCGTTACTCATCCATTCTTAGTTAATTACGCTATGCACACTTAAAATACTATAAAATCTTACATATACACACTTTCACTTATTTCTATTATAATGAGCAATTATAATTTTCCAATAACCTAACTATAGTTAAGTTATAAAAAATCTGAACCGTTCATCATATTATTTTAAGGATATTTAAATATATTGAGTGAAAATCTTAAAAACTTTGATGTTTAGGTTGTGATAAGGGAAGGAAACATCCGCGATGTGAATTGATTTTAGGACAGATCAACACTTTAGTGTAACATCGAGGAAGAAAAAAATATGTACTATTAAGGATAAAAATATAATTTTAATGATTTACTAACGAAATATTTTTTTTAAATAGATTTTGATTAAATTTTAACTTACGTGTGTGTATGTAAGATTTTATAATGTTTTGAGTGTGCATAGCGTAATTAACTATGATATGGTTACTCGAATTTGGTTTTCTTCGATCATAATCTTCTATGATATGTGATGATTTATCACATAATTATATTATTCTTCTAAGATATCAATATTCTGAAATTTCAAAATATGCATCTCCGATTCTCCATCTCAAGAAATCCCATCAACATTTAAGACGAGTTGGTGCTCTAATCCCCCCTCTTTAGCATTATTTCACTTCATAATATTTAGTCATTTCGCACATATTTTAATAGTAAATTTTCGATTATTCACTCATTTCCAGTACAAAGCTGGCTCTGCAATTCTATGACGAATCAACAAGCAGATTATATAACACCTGATCAGCTATACATTGGACGAACATTGACAATTAAATAGTGAATTAACCAGTGATATCTAACACCCTCTATCGTATATGCAGGACTCGAGATTAGAACAAAATGTAATCAAATACTTCAGTCATTTTTTCAACTGTTTTTGGTAATTTTTCTCTGTGTTCACCTCGAGAAATCTTATTTGATGAAACTTTACTCACTCGGCACATGGGCATAAAAGAACCTCTCTAAACCATATAAAATATTATGCAGTCTACTGGTTGATTTTCGTTACATTTTTTCAATCTTTTTTCTAAGATTTGTTGTATATCGAGATTTTTATCATGAATATTCACCATTAATTTTTTTGTGAGATGTAATTCAATTTTGTGTCAACAGAGGGGTTCTTTCTTTGTCAAGAATGCAAACCATTTGCACCCAATATTATAATCTATTTGAATCATTAAATACTAAATTTACAAAAATAATTTCAAATTTGCACTTCTATCATCCTTATTGACTGTCAAACAAGAGTGGCCAAAACGTGAGGCTGGAACCGGTCAAGTAATTACATAATAACGTGCGTTAATTGCTTTCAGCTTGGTAGATCATCCACGTAGTGGAGGAAAAATTATTATATTTTTTTCGAGATAATAATTTAATTATTTATTCACCTATCAATGCACGCCGCATACAAGTGTGCGATTTACCATACATAGGACAGTTAAACTACGCAGTATCAACATTTTATATATATTTTTTTAAGAATAATTACCTACATGTCACACAATTTAATTTTATTTATGCTTTACCCATCCATTCTTAGTTAATTACGCTATGCACACTCAAAATATTATAAAATCTTATATACACACATTTTAACTTATTTTTATTATAATGAGTAATCATAATTTTTCAATAACCTAACTATAGTTAGATTACAAAAAATCTGAGCTGTTTATCATATTTTTTTAAGAATATTTTAATATATTTTGAGTAAAAATCCTAAAACCTTAATATTTAGGTGGCGGCAAAGGAATGAGACATCCGAGATGTGAATTAATTTTAGGACAAATCAGCGCTTTAGTGTAGTATTGAGGAAGAGAAAAATATATACTATTAAGAGTAAAAATATAATTTTAATGATTTACTAACAGAATATTTTTTTTCAAATAGATTTTGATTAAGTTTTAACTCAAATGTGTATATGTAAGATTTTGTAATGTTTTGAGTGTGCATAGCGTAATTAATTAAGAATGGATAGATAAAGTATAAATAAAATTAAATTGTGTGATATATAGGTAATTATTTTTTTTTTTAATACGATTGTTAGTATAGATATTTTTATGCCTAACATAAACCATTTTAATTTACTTCTATTTTGCTTATTTATGAATATGCTATAGAAAAATATTAATATCAAATAAAAAATGTTTACATTAAATTAAAAAAAATTATATTAAGCAGAAAAATAAACAGTAATACACGGCAGGCCCCACACGCCTACTGATGATGATTGGTGGGTGAACAATAAATGCAATAATTTTTCTTTGGGGAGAAGTAACCAAGGATGCAAATCACCTTCTTTTGTTATAAATTACAAATTAATCCAAAATTATTGATATTTCGTTTACAGGTCATAAAATACAAAGAATTGCTCATAATTCATATCTTTTAGAAATATTTCTTTTGTATTTTCATAAATTTATTTTCATGAATTTTATTGAGTTAAATTATTCTTGATTCAAATTAATTTGATTTAAATTGTTAATTATAAAGCATTAGGTGGGTTTTAGTATTCTCTTAGTCTAATGAATAATAATAAAAAAAATTTGCCTAAAAATTAGAAAATCTCAAATTCAAATTATATTATTATTATAATTTTTAAGTATGTGAGAAAATATAATATCTAGAGCTGAAATTAAAAATAAAAAAATAAAAAAAATTAGCTTAACATGAGTTTTATATTTAACTATTGATGGATATAAATTATTTTGTTTTTAACAATCTAAAATAAAATATAATAATATTCTTTACCATTGAAAAATAGAGTTGAGGGCATGATTGTAAATAAGATAACTTTTTAAGTATCAGATATAATTATTCCGACAAAGCACGTCACGCGCCTTCAAAACTCCTTTTTCTTGTATTAGTATCTTATTGGTAAATTTCTTGCAAGTCTCATAATTAGGGTTGTATTTAGAACTGGTATATATTTAATTTTTTTAATTAGACTTCATTGTGTATAAAAGTTTTATTTATTTATTTATTTGAAAGTGTCTATTAATTAGATCTCATTCTTTTTAAAATGAAAACTCAGTTTTTATTGTAAATTTCCCATTTTGAGATATTAGTAATTTTTAGAAAAAAATTATATTATGTTACAATATATATTTTTAAATTACTGAAATTTTATTAATTTTGATAAATTTAGAACTGAAAGAAAATGTTACTTTAAGTATTAAAGATATTTTAAGTGCAAGATACAAATGTCATTTTAGCTATGATGGAATTTAGATAAAAATATTAAAATAAAAATAATTTAAAGCATTGATAAGAAAGAGGAATCTAACAGAATCACTGACTGAAATATGGAGATCTGCTCAAAAAAAATTAAAGTTGAGCATTATTTTGAGAGCAATCTCAATATGTATGAAAGAATTTGGCTTAATATGTGTTGAGAAAATTAGTTATATGTCCCTTAAAATTTTTTAATCACATTTTTAATTGAATTCATAATTTTGGTGTTATTGACAAAGATAAGATAAACGATATGACGTAGGTGAATCCACTTGATCTCGCGATACCAATTAGGCTTGCAAATTCATTTAGTCAGCTCGAGTTTTGACTCAAATTTTGACTTAATTAATAGGTAAGAGTGTCGAGATAAAAATCATTTTGAATTATTTTTTGGTTGTGAATCAATCTACCTCAAGAGAGATTATGCCTAATAGTAAGACTTACAAAATAAAATGTAATATGAGAATGAAAAATAAATGAACATAGTATTTACATAAAAAAAATCATAACAAAATAGCTGACTATTGAGAAGCAAGAAAGGAATTTTCAAATGATTACAATAAATCATTTTTTCCGCATATATTTCATTAATTTTATTTTTCTGTTTCGGTTGAGTGCAAGGAGTTTCAGTCGTTCCATAAATGTTTGTAAATTTGACGACAAGAGACTCGTTTGCTAAATGAATATGTACATTTTTCTATATATAAGTTGTCAGTTTGAAAAATATATATACATGTATACATATATAATAATTTAAAGATTTAAAATTTAGATATATTATTTGATAAAATTTTAATATATGCATAAAATGTCTGTCATTCGATAAAATTTTAAGATATGGATGAAATTTCCATTTAGTATTTTTTTTTGATAAATAATTTCCATTTAGTTTAGGGGCATTTACAAAGGAGCCCAAAAAACATAGTTAATTATTATAAGACTAATTCACAAGACTTCCTTTTAATTTCGCGTGAACGAGAAAATATAAGTAGAACCAAGCGGGGGACGAGGCAAGTAGGCGGGAGGGGAGAGTTCGCGGATTGCGATCGAGCGAGACGACAATGGCCGGAGGAGGAGGAGCGGAAGAAGAGCTGGAGCTCGACCAAACGCCGACATGGATCGTGGCTGTCGTTTGCACCGTCATTGTCTGCATCTCCCTCTTCTTCGAGCGATTCCTCCATTTTCTTGGGAAGGTACATCGACTCAGTCTTTCTCCGATTTGGGATTGCTCTTTATTTCGCTAATCGATTCTCCAACTCGTAAACTCCTTCGAAATCGTTTGTTTTCAGAGTCTAAAGCGGAAGAACCAAAAGCCCCTTTTCCTTGCTCTCCAGAAGATGAAAGAAGGCAAACCTTTAAACCTTGCTTCTTCTTCTTAGCTCAGTGTGTTTCGATGCTGAGATTGAAGGATTAGGGATGTCGCAGAACTGATGCTGATGGGGTTCATCTCGCTGCTGCTGGTGGTGTTCCAGGGAGCGATCCAGAAGATATGCGTCCCTAAGAGCCTTACGCGCCACATGCAGCCGTGCAAGAGTAATGAACTTGCGGCCGAGGACGGCGGAGCTGTGGCACACTCCGGTGTTGTTGGCGGTGGCCGCCGGCTTCTCGCCGGCGGTGGTTCCGGCTTGCAGCACTGTGCACGAAAGGCAAGTTCGAATGTTCTCGATGTTGTTCTAATCCTTTTCTCCTTTCTTTTTTTCCATTTATATTATCGTTTCTTTTTTTAGTATGCAATATTGCAATATTATTTTCTTGGGTAAATACCATTCAGGGGACTAGAGGCTAATATCAAATAGCTCTACAATTTTTTTTTTAATGTAAGTCTGCAATTTCAAAAATCTTTTAGCGGAGTTCCTGAAGTTGACATTAATGTTTTAATAAGATCCTTCCATTATTTTTTTTTAAAATGTGATCAATTTTTTTTTTTATAAAATCTGAAATTGCCATGATACCTTTCTCTCTATATCCCTCTTCCTTCTATCTCTGTCACCCTAGTCACACGACCACCAGCACTGCCGCACGCAAGGCCGTTACACCCGTGCAACCCTTGCGTGCTCGACAAACCTCATGAAGGGGCAGCGCACAGCGGCTGCGACGGCGGGCTTAAGCCCTGTTTGGTTGGAGGCCATCTTGGCCAGGCCATGGCCAAAATAGCCTCCAACCATTTTATTAAAATTAATAATAATAAAAAATTAAGTATAATGTGTTAAAAATTATATAGATATAATATAAAATAAATTTTTTTATATTAAAATTTATGTATTGAGGATGAAAAATAAAAAAATTATTTAATAAAATAGTTGGAGGCTATTTTGGCCATGGTCATGGCCAAGATGGCCTCCAACCAAACAGGGTTAGAGTCCGGCTATGGGAGGTAAGGAAAAGGGAGAGTGTATTTTTATAATTTTATATTTAAAAATTTAATCTAAAAATTATGTTTTGTTTAAAGGATGAGAAAAAATGAGTCTGGCATGCGATGCCTGTGAATGGTAAGATATACACCGCTTATGGCTTAAATGTCTGATTACATCAACTAGGGCTGTTATCGATCCGACTTCGAGCCGAGCCATACCCGGCTCGAAATCGGATCGCTCGAAATTGTTACGGTTCGAAATCGGATCGCTCGAAATTGTTACGGTTCGAAATCGGATCGTTAGTAGAATACTTTCGATTTCGAGCCGGCTCGGCTCGAATGGGCTCGACTCCGAGCCAGCTCGATCACACTTTGAGCTGGCTCGAAATACTTATAACTGTTAACTAAAAATACACAGATTAAATTTTTTAAAATTAAAATATATATATAAAAATTATATATATATATACACATGCATTTTTTTAAAATATGGAAATGAAAATATCATAAAAACAATTAGATATTTAGTTTCAAATTTAAGCACATACTAAAATAATACTATATAAAATTAACATATAATTACGCGAAATAAGTTTGTACATTAATTGTCAAATTGAACAAGTAATAATAAATAAATTCATGATCTAATCTCTCTTTAATTATATGAGTAGATTATACATCATAATATCTAACAAATTATAAATAATACCTTTATAAAACTAATAATATTCTCAAAAGTATCAACTAAGATCTAAATGTGAATAAAAAATGAATCCTACAGATTATTGTACGCCCCCCCAGGTCGATCATTCATTAAATCTCCAATTCTGCTCAAAGATAAATTGCACATTAGTATGTTAATAGATGTGAGATAATCGTCAAAATCAGAAATTAAAACTTGAAAACTATAAGATATTGAAAACTATGAAAACTATTAAAGATATTTCCATCATCAATCAAATTATTAAAATCATACGTATATTCCTATGAATTTTGGTAATCATTGCCCTCAGAAATTAAACAATCAAAATATAAGTTATTGCCCTCAGAATTAAAAATTTTAAGAATTTCAAAAAGAAAAAATTTGATAATTTTAGCATCACCATCATCAGTTAAGCAAAATAACAAATATAAGCAAAACACAGCAGAACAATATAAGCAAAACATAGCAGGTCATTGACACAACAGAATTCAACAGGCTGCAGGTTATTGACACAGCAAAACACAGCAGATCATTGACCATCCAGCAGTAACACAAAACAAAACAACCAAAATCTCAAAGCATCAGTAGCAGGATTCAAGCTGGAACAAATAATACGTATTTCATCATAGGGCATAAATAAAATAGAAAACTAATACTTTTAATACATATTTCATCATTGGGCTTTGAATTTTAATTTTGATTTCATCATAGGGATTAATTAAACCAGCAAAATAGAGAAGACAAAAATAGATGTTAAGTCACAGCAATAAGAAAGAAGCTTCAATAATTCAATTACAAAATCATGATAGAAATAGTGTAGTTACAAAAATAGAGCAAAAATGGTGCAGTTTCAGGCTTTCAGCTAAAGCAAGTCAGTAAACATGCCAAGCAGTCTCAGATAGATAAACAAAATGAGTAAGGAAGGGTAGAACCATAGAATTGCAGAAATATTTAGAGTTGCAAAAGTAGAATTGCAAGAGTAGTTATTTTCATTGTCATGTAGCATCACTGATCACTCCTGTAGGAATGTTAATAATTAAATCTTCTTCAACAAGTGTATGAAAAAATCAAACAAGTGAAGCATTACAAGTTAGATAATAACAAAACAAAGTGTATGCATGATTATAGTTCTTACAATAGGATCAGTAGCAGTCGAATGGTTAGCTCGAATCCAGCTACTAGAACAGACTAGAGCATTTACAGTTTTAGGAGATAAAGAACTTCTGTAATCTTCTAAGACACGACCACCAGTACTGAACGCTGATTCAGATGCGATACTAGTGACTGAAATTGTGAAAATGTCTTTGGCCATCTTGGCCAAAATTTTTTACTTCATTGAAGATAATTTCCACCACTCTAGAATATTAAATTTTGAATCTTCGCACTCAATACATTGCTCACTTAAGTATACTTCAAGGTCAGATTTTGGAGCCTCCATGCTAGTACTTGTCTTGATGTGCAAATATAAATAATTAAGTAGATCACCTCTAGGTTCTTTGCTCTGCAATAATGTGGAGCTAGTGCTTGGTGCAATAGACCCCTCATGAGTTATAACATTCTTATCAACAGCATAAAAAGAATAAAGCTCATTGAGAGAGCTTTTTACATCTTCAATCCTCTCATTCACTTCTACCGGGCCATAAATTTCTCTATAGAAATATGTCAAAGCAAACATCTTGACACGAGAATCTAATATACTAGCAATTGTCAACAAAGTATGACAATCAGACTAGTATTTATCAAACTTAAATTTCATAGCAATTGTCATATCTCTAACACAAGAAATTTCTGAAAGTATCCTTTTGTCTAAGGCTCTTTTTACTTTAATAAGGTTTGACAAAAATTTATTTGCTGCAGGAAATTTTGTACCTGAGAAAACCTCTGTGTCTTCATCAAAAACACTCAAAATATTTTTGATTCTTTCGTACATATCCCACTCTTGGTCTAGAGGCAACCAAACATAATGTAAATCTCGACATGCATACTCAGGAAAGACGGATTTGTAATGAAAGGCAACATCCAACATTTTAATTGTAGAATTTCATTTAGTAGGCACATCAATACATAAGCCTCTAAATGTATAAATTCCAAGCTGCCTAGCAATCTCACCAAACTTGAACAATCGACTTGGGGAACGCTTCAAATACAATACAGAATCTCTAATTTTGGATATCACAGAAGTAACAACCTTCAAACCATCTTGGACCATTAAATTAAGAATATGTGCAGCACAACGAACATGAAAAAACTTTCCTATAAACTGAAAATCAGATCTACGACTGAACAAATACCTTAAATTTTCAGCTGCCTTGTCATTTGAAAAAGCGTTATCTAGAGTAATAGTACTAACTTTGTTTTGAATACCCCATTCGAGTAAAATTTCAGAAATAGCCTCGGAAATTACAGCACCTGTGTGAGGTGGATCTAAGTCACTGAAACTAATATTATGCATGCAACAAAAAAAAAAGATAATCACATAAAGGACAACATCACACTCTTAAAAAAAATTTAAAAATGTATTTCTTTATATCAAAATGTATGCATGCTAGAAATAATCTGTTCATATCAGAATGTGTATGATATGAAATATACATGTAATATCTGTTCTTACATGTAATATCTGTTTTTACACGTAATATCTGTTCTTCCAAAGAACTAAAAAATACTGAAAGAAACTTCAAAAATGAACAATAAAAAACTAACATGCAAAAAGATATCAATGATCCACATCATAGAGCAAAACATGTTTCTCAAAATCTAAATATCAATAAATAAAAAATAAAAATCATAAGATTTCTATATATCAAAATGTATGCATGCCAGAAATAATCTGTTCATATTAATATGTGTATGTCATGAAATGCGCATGTAATATCTATTCTTAGTAAAAACCTTGTTGCCCCATCTCCTACTACTCAGAGTTAGAAATCTAAAATACTATCAATAAAAGTAATCAAAAGCTTTATACATCTAATTGATTATATAACAGAGCAAATTCAGTAAACTATGTTTCTCAGTTTTTACATTTTTTCATCACAGTATACCAACAAAAACATGCAAGTTTCTAACTTCAGAAAGCTATCAAAATTTTTTTTGAAATAACCTTAAAAAATGAACCACAAAAAACTAACATGCAAAAAAAGATCTCAGATTTTCAATGATCTACATCATAGAACAAAAGATACTTCTCAGCAATCTGAATGCCAACAAATAAAAAAATAAAAATCATAGGGCATTGCACCCAAAAAGGTAAAAGGATAAGTTCAAGATCTATTACAACGAGATTTAGAAAATTGTAAACTCATATTTGTCATCAAATGGCGTTTGAGAGTGGAGTTAGTGAATAGCGACTGTCGACTGGTGCCGTGGAGATGCTGGAGCAACATTGAGTAAGACAACGTCAACGTAATCCAAACAACAGAGGTATGAGAAGATAAAAGAAGCATAAATCCAAGGTAAGTGTTCAAGACGCAAGATAAAAACTGTCAAAGAACAATTCCACAACGTGAATCAGTAAATCGCAAACTTGCAGTCGTAGTAAAAATGAAATAATTCTAGTTAGCAGCCGACCGGTGGCCATTGCTCAGTTTGCTTTCGCAGGCTCGCAAGCTCGCAGCCTCGTCTCTCGTCGAAGCTGATCAGCTGATGCCGCTGTCTTGCACTCTCGTAGATTCGCACTTGCACTCGCACTCGCACTCGCAAGCTAAAGCTCACGCAGAGTCGCAGACCGTAGATGACAGACGAGAAATTAGGGCAACTGGGCGGCGATTCGACAAAAGTGGAAAGCAGTGGAATTGCGGAAATATCAGCTCAGAAAAACATCCCAGCCGTTGATTTTAAAAGTTTAATCTGAACTGTTCAAAAAAAAATATTTGGCAGATTGAGATTTTAGGAATCAGGAGAATTCGAATGCGGGTTTCAACTTTCAATTTTTTGCGCAGCACAAAATTGTAACCACTGAGGTATATCAGCAGCTGTGAAATTATGTGATAATATATATATATATATATATTAATATAACATGTTTATTACTACTATAATTAATTTTTGATCCGATCTCGAGCCGAAACAATTCGATCTGGTGATGGCTCGAGATCGGATTGAAAAAATTATCAAGCCGATATGGCTCATTAGTTGGATCGATTATGTCGAGTCGATTTCGATTCGATCCAAAATTCGATTCGATCCAAAATTCGATTCGATCCAAAATTCGATTCAATTATCGAGCGATTTTCGATCTTTGAGCTAAGTTAACAGCCTTAACATCAACTGCCTATGTGAACGATCAGATCGCATATTGTGGATAGGTCTTTTGCACAGTGCCTCATTTTTTAATTTACAGAATGTATTTTATATTGAGTTTTTTTATTGTTATACGTTTTATTTAAAAAATATATTCTTTAAAATCACAAAATTTTAAAGTTTAATTACATTTTTATTGTATGCACTTTATTATTTTGTTGCACAACCTATTTTTATGTAATGTATTTATTGATCAATCAAATGCAAAATATATTTTTTTTATCTAATGTGTTTATTGTACTGTAAACATGGGCACGAGATTTCATTAAATTAATATATTTTTTTTCTAAAATAGTATTAAGACATATAATGAGTAGAAAAAGTAGGGTAAATTTCATTTAGGCCCTTGAGATAGAGGAGTACATGCAAACTAGTCTCAACTTTTAAAATTTTACTACCTAAGAATCTGAGATGTAGTTTAGCGTTATTATTAGCTCCTAAAGCTTGTTTCCCATTTTTTGTATGGTCCTTTTGGATGAAAGTTGTCAATTTTAATAAAAAATTATAAAAATATTTTAAATAAGATAAAAGAGCCCTCACTATTGTGTGACCATTCCCTGTGCATGCATGTCGGCGTGTGATAGCTCTAAAGCGGGCCATCTATGCATGGAGACGGTATCAAACTGGCCATCCGAGTGCGGCAGACGCAGCGGTCACGCGGCAGGCTACCTGCATGTGGCCAAGCAAATAGTCTATGCCCGCGGGAGGTCGTTCGTGCGTGGATGTTAGCTTGCAAGCTTGGCTGTGCCCGCGATTGCGAGGTGCCATCAACTACTTTTGCTCACAGGCGACTGTAGCACAGCTATGCATTGACTTCCTCTTGCGGTTGGTCATTGCGTAGTTGCGCTCAGTCGGCTGAGTAACTAAGAGAGAAGTGATAGAAATGGCAAATAAAGGAAAATTGATTTAAATATAGGAGTGTAATTGTAAAATATTTTATTTTTAATGGTTCTGGTACATTGGGATGTAACGATAGCCAACATTTAACCTCAGGGACCTAAATTGAAAAATTTAAAAAGCTGTGACCAGTTTGCAATTACTTCCTTACCTTATGCTCCTGTATACATTTTACCCTAAAAGGCATTCACTTATATTATTCTAAAAGTACGCATTGTATGTGATAAAAAAAGTACACACTATAAGTAAATGAGCTCTTCAAAGAAATATAAACATTTGTAGTTCATATCAAGTAGATTTATTTACATAAATGAAAGTCATCACTATATAAATTTCTGAAAACCGGTAGGTGAACTGAGAAGCTTTTAAAATGAATAAAAGGGCAAATTGTATCATGTTTTAGTGAATTAATAAGATTTCAGAATGAATAAAAAAGAGCATAACTATGTTCTCAACATTTTTTGCCCTGATGTTCTTCTAGCTTAGTGGAAAATGAGTTTATTTGGGTACGAGGGGTTCTCAAGTTGAAACTATACCACTACTTTAATTTTTTAAAAAGCGGGAGAAATTATGGTGCCTATGGGTAAATTATTTTTTTTTTCCTTCCAGCCAACTAAAGTTTTATGTTTTATTCAAATTTCACAATATGCAGTGATTAAACTCTTTGAAAAACAATACCAATACAAGTAGGCAATGTCCATACATCTACAATGCCATCATTTTGTTTTCTAGTATTCAATTCAAATGTAATTGCAGTGTTATTTAGATAAGAATATAAATAAAGATTTTAAACAAATATAGTAGAAATTATATATCGCCAGACGACATAGTTGATAAATGAATAATTCTCATTCCCAATCCTTGAAAAGGTTAAAAACACCTTCTAGAGGGATAAAATCAATGTGAAATTATTGATGGTCCATTTTCATTTTTCCCTTTTCTTCACCGCCAACTTATCTGCCATTCAACCTGTTCTTTCTAAGGTCACCTTGTTAATCTTTAGATCTCTCCTGGTCCAACTCTCAAATTGTTTACATGCCAAATTTTGTATATAGAATGTACCAAGCTACCAGGTTGTTGATTAGAGTAAGTTCCATAAAATAGTTGTTGTTGTATGCTATATTCCAGATGACCAGGTAGCCTTAGTTGGTCCTCGTGAAATAATTCCTAGATTTTACAAAAATAAAATAAAATAAAATAAAATAAAGAAAAAAAAATAAAAAAATAAAAAATAGATTCAGAATTATACTTATATAATATTCAATTATCTTTCTAAGAAATTATATAGTATATTTATCAATGGATCTAGGTAATCTTGATTGTTAGTGTTCTCTTCTAGATTATGTGCAAATTGTATTGTTCTATTGTTCTTCTTATTGCTCTTCTTATTCCATATGTCCATAAATTTTTTTCTTGTCTTTTTGATCACTTGTTTTTCTTCTTTTCGAAGCCATTTATCAATGAGGTTTTAACCTCTCCTTCAATTGTCCTTTTCTTCTCTTTCTAGTTGGATCTTTTATCTTCTATGCTATAGTATCCACTTTTAGTTCAATGTGAATTTTTTCTTCAAGTGGCACTCCATAATCTCTCTTTTGTAACATCTCGTCTATATATATTTCTGCATTCTTCAAGCATTCTTCTAACACAATTTTAACTTCTTTAATCCTTTCACTTTTTACACAATCTATAACAAAATTTATATATATAAATTCTGAACTATATTCCTGTAATGTTGCAATAGTTAGTGTTGTTCAGTAACTCATTTGGTGAGTGAATCTTCCTTGCATCTTTAGTCCATTGCTAAAGTATACATGTTTCAAGTATTGTATTCACATTGTTCTTCATAAATGCTAGTAATCCATGATAACATAGTATACCATAGTTTCAAATTTGTTGCAAGTACATTTCATTTTCTTCGTAATGCAATCAAGTGTTATTGTAATTTTTTTGGATCTCCAAAAGTATTCATTTCATACTTGAAGAATTCTGAAAGTGTTCTTTTAATTTTTTGCTCCAAGACACCTTTGCTAGGAATCTCTCTTTTGAAGAATGCATATAATCTTCTAGTATATATGTTTGCTGCATGAGTTAAAGGTCGACTATTTTGTCACAACTAGTGTTATGTTTTTATACCTACATTTGAACTCTTCTTATTCTCGTTCTCTTCATTTGAAAACAAGTGGTCTACAACAAAGCAACAATTGTTATATCAACCTTAAAATAATGTTTGCCTTGTTTATACGAATTAGGGGAAGAATATACTTTAAAGTAAATAAGTACTATTATAAAATGATTTGAAGGATACGTATAAAGCTTAATGTAACCATTGCAACGACCTACAAAAGTGATGTAAAATATTGGTAAAATAATAAAAATTAAGTTTGTATTAACATGCTTGCTATCCATGATTTCAATAACATTTTATACAACGATTCATGATGTGTATTAGATGGAGTATGACTTTGGAAAAAACTGCTTGACTATAAAAAAAATTATTCTTAGAAAAATTTAGGAAATATAGAAATCAAACTTAAAACTATGTTAATAAATTAGAATAATTTGTGTTGTAAGTTTCCCTTCAATTAACATAGTCTCTATTAAATGATCCTATTTAATATGAGCTTAATTGTACTAAACAATATTTCAATTATAATGATCAAAAAATAATATGTTATGCTTTGTTTATAAACAAAAATTAGGGAAAAAAATTATATTCGAGAATTAAGAGTAAAATCTTAAAATTATGAATTCAGGCAATGAAGAGCATTAACTACTATATCATGGCAATGTAATAAGAACATAAATTTAGAAACAAGGTACTTCATACCTAGAAAAACATTCAGTTGAGGAGCTTCAATGTCTTGCAATATTATGACATACGAAGTTTGAGCTTTCGCTCCTTTGTATTGAAAGAACTCCCATGTCTAATATAGTTTTGTTGAATGCTGTTGATCGATTATATTTATTTTGACAAATCCCCTTTGATCATATATTTTACTATAAATTTTCTTGCAATATTATTTTCTCTCAATCTAACGCACCGCTGTTGGATCCCAAGTCCTGAATGAGAAATGCAGGGGTTGCGTTAGCCATTCGATAGCCAACATGAAATTTGTCAAATCAATCATGACATAAATCATATTATACTAAGGTGTTTCCTGGAAGTGACATGTTGTATTGCCTGAATACAGTGAGAAATGGATAAGCGTTGCTGCGTCGGCGCTTTGGTGTAGTGATAAGTGAGCGAGAGTCTCCACATCATGGACGAATACGGGTAAAGAAGTTAGTCCAAAATATTAGAACTCAAGTTAGTAAGATTAGATTACAAATTTAGAATATAGATACCCTAACAAGCAAGCTAATGGAGTTCGTAAATATTATGATTTATAGAAATATTAATACTTTGTACTTGCAGGAAACAAAATGGGTTGAAGAGAAAGCCAAAGAAATTGAGAAGGATATTCGTGGTGGATATGAATTTGGAGAGATAAATGAGGAGGATAAAATTATTTTCTCAATATATGATCTTGTAATTGTTAATATTTTATTTAAAAAGAAAATAAAGTATAAAAAAGTAGTAAGATCGAATAACATTACTATAGATGTTTGGAAGTGCTTGAAAAATAAAAAAAGTTTGCTAGTTACTAGATTATTTAATATGATTTTGAAGACTAAAAGGATATCAAATAAATGAAAAAAAGAGCATATTAGTATATATTTATAAGAATAAAGGTGAAGTACAGAACTATACCAATTATAGAGTAATTAAATTAATGAATTATAATTTAAAACTCTAGGAGATAGTGATCGAACATAAATTATGCCACAATACTAAAGTATCAAAAAATCAGTTTAATTTTATGCTAGGTAGATCAACTATGAAAACTATTTATTTATTGAGAAATTTAATGAAGAAGTTTAAGTAGAGAAAGAATAACTTACATTTGGTTTTATTTATTTGAAAAAAGCTTATGATAAAGTCTCAAGAGAAATACTTTGGAGAATTTTAGAAAATAAATGAATTTGCATTGCTTATATTTAAGTTATTAAAGAAATATATATAAAAAAACTGTTACTTGTGTTCGGACACAAAAAAGTTTGACTAGGATTTTTCTATTATAATTGGATTATACCAAGGTTCAACTTTAATTTTATATTTTTTTCTTTGATTATAGAAGTCCTGACTGGACATATTCAAGATAAGGTGCCTTGGTGTATGCTATTCGTAGATGATATTGTCCTTATTGATAAAACTAAAGAGGGAACTAAAGCGAAACTCGAGCTTTAAAAAAATAATTTAGAATCTACAGGTTTCATTTTAGTAGATCAAAAATTGAATGTGTGGCGTGCACATTTAGTCAAGAAAAAAGTACTTATATTAGTGATGTGACAATTAGTGATTAAATTATCAAAAAATATGAGCGTTTTAGATACCTTGAATCAATTATACAAAATGATGGTAAAGATTCAAGCTAGATAGGTAAAATGGAGAAATATTTTTGGTGTGTTGTGCGATAGAAAAATTTTATCTAGACTTAAGGGTAAACAACAACCAAGCTTTAATCCCACTAGGTGGCGTCGGCTATATGAATCTTTTATTTCTACTGTGCTCTATCAATTAATAAATTTTTATTTAGGTCTAAGTAAGTAAAATTACTCCTTATAGTTTCTTGTCATATTTTCTTTGGTCTTCCTCTTCCTTTTTGTACATAGGCAAAACTAATACCTTAATTTTCTAACTAGAGCTTTAATTGGCCTCCGATTTATATGTTTAAACCATTTAAGCTGACTTTCTCCAAGTTTATTCTCAATTGGTGCAACACCAAATTTCTTACGGATATACTTATATCTCATTTTATTTTTTTATTTTTTTGTGTATATCCACATGTTCATCGTAGTATCATCATTTTTGCAACATTTATCTTATTTATATATTTGCATCTAGACTTAAGGGTAAATTTTCTAAAATTGTAGTAAGACCAGTGATGATATATGGTGCTGAATGTTGGCCTGCAAAGGGGAAATATATAAATAAAATAAATATTATAGAAATGAGGATGTCAAGATGGATGCGTGGATATACGCGAAAGAATAGAATGAGAAATGAGTATATCTGCGAGAAAGTTTGTTTACATCAATTGAAGATAAACTTAGAGAAAGTTGGCTTAGATGATTTGGACATATAAATCGTAAATCGATTGAAGCTCTAGTTAGAAAAATTGAGGTATTAGATTTTGCTCACATATAAAGAGGAAGGGGAGGACTAAAGAAGTTATGACAAGAAACTATAATGAGTGATTTTACTCACTTAGATCTAGATAAGAATTTGTTAATTAATAGAATGCAATAGAAATAAAGGATTTATGTAGCCAATCTCACCTAGTGAGATTAAGGCTTGGTGGTTGTATCATTTTCTCTCAATTTCTTCGAGCTCTTCTTTGTTTGTATATTTACTCGGACATGTGTGAAACATTTCTCGTAGTTAACCCTGTTGAAAATGGGGACTTAGGAATATGCCATTGGCATAAGCTATGTCTATTGTATGATAGCTCTTTCTCAATTGTAATTGCCATTGGCTTGGTCTTGATTTTTAACTATTATCATTGGTTGCTTACCCCTCATTATTGTAACAAATGTATGGAACAACCACTTGAATGAATTAGTTGTTTCATTGCTTAAGAAAGCAATTCCAAACATGTTGTTCTGCCAATGATTGTTAATTCCAATAATTGGTGCACAAACATAATTATATTTATTCAATTGGTTGCTAGTGTCAATCAACACATCTTTGAATGCTTCATAATCTATTTTGCTATGTCCATCATACCAAAAAAGTTATCAAGTCTATTGTTTTTGTTATATTAAGTTTCCCATTCAAATAAAGTATCTTTTATTTTTCACTCTTTGAACCTTGAGATTAAATTGAATCTCCAATCTCAACTTGATTTTGCTTTTCCCAAGTGATAAAATTGTATGCATTCTTTTTTGTGAAGCCTGAAGTTTTTTGTTCTGCTTATCTCGCTTTCCAACTTTGTAAATGCATCTCTAGGTCTTATTCTTCTTGAAACTATTGTGCGCAAGAGGCATGCTAGTGATTCATTAATCGTTCTATGACATTTTAGAAGGCGTTTCTCTTCTTCTTTAACACTCGGATAATTATATTCTATGAAATTAGCTATTGATCATACACCATTTTTGCTAATTGCATGCCTTACCATTTCTTAACATCCACATCATCCATCCAATTTTTTGTATGCTTTTTTATCCAGGATTTTGTCATTGATAGTTGCCTTGAATCCTTCACATGAACATACATACTTTTTAGTTTTTAAGTTTTTTGTCTCCAACAAATATGTAAAGTTTCATTTTTGTACGCCTAAAACCCATCTTAAACTCATAGCCATGGTAATTTTGATATGCTTCATATTCATTTGTAACTTTGCAAGAGGCTAAAAAATTGGTTGCATTTGCTATGGCTAAAACTATGTCATTCAGTTCATTTACTTACTCAAAATGTAAGAAAAAAATACTGAATGACAATAATGAAAAAAAAAGATGATTCTAATTGTACTTATTTCAAGAGAAAATTATAACAAAAAAAAGCAAATGACATTTGTATTGTAGAATACGTGTGATAGAGAACTGAAGAACTTGATGCATTGAATTTTCCAGTGCTGAATGAAATTAAAATGAAATCAATCTTTATGCTTTTCACTGTCGATTTTACTCATGATCTTACATATAAAGTTTCTTTGTTCGTGTAATTTAAATTTTCAAATTTGCTATTGATATTTTTATGAGATCGGTTAAATTACATAAGTAATTATGAACTGATGATAGTATTAAAAAAGAAAGAAAAACTTGCACATATTTTATTTCAGTAACTGATATGTGCCTAGTAACAATCGTATGGTCTCGTAAAATGCCATGCAACGTTCTTTGTAAATTTCAAATTCTACACTTAATGTACTCAAGTATTGTTCATTATTTGTTCAGTATACCGTTGGTCATTGGAAACAACACAAATCATAAAAACAGTTATTTTTTTAGAAAGATTCTTTTAAAATTTAATTTTTAGAAATTTGTGCCTTAATTGGTATTATTTTACATTTTAATTTGTGTGGTTTGACATGGGGGCTTATTGTATGGTTGGGTGGGAAGTTTTTTTTTTATATTGTGGTTGGATGGGAAGGTTGCTAGAGTAAATAGTGAATATTAACTGACTTTTTAATATACTAAATCGTGATAAACTGTCTTTGGACCTTAAGTTTGTTTTTAGGCATTTTAATAATCCATTGGTTAGTGATATTTTTGAACTCGTGTCAAGTGGGAAAGAGCTTGTTCTGGGTTGCGCAAAGTATATGTTGCACAAATGAATATCTCATAACAATTAATGTTGCTACGGTCGAAGAGAAAAACAGACAACATCAAAACCTCGTCAAAGAAAACTTGTCCACAAAGAAAATAGTGGTTGGAAAACTTTTGGATTTTTGACTTCAAACTTTGATTATAGTACAAAAGAGTAACGATCCGAAAATACTCTTCTAGTTCTTTGCGCTTGCTTGAAGATAGAAGCCTATGGAATTTACATAAGAAACATGAGATCTAAGGTTGCCACAAGCTCAACAACTTTTTAGGAGTTGTTTTGCGTAGCTTTCTTTGATGGCTCATCGAGAGTTATTAGGGTCATCATCTAAGGCTACTTAAGTGGAAACAGAGAATGCCTTTGTTGTTCCTCTTCTTTGATTAGATTTTTCCTCTTGAGTAAAGATCTTTTGATGCTTTCTCAATAGACTTCTAATTTCATTTCGTTGGAGTCTCCCCTTAGCATGTCTTTAATATCTTAGTGCAAATCCCTTTCTTTTCTAAAACTCTCCAAAGTACTTTCCTTGAGATTTTATCATAAGCTTTTTTCAAATCAATAAAAACTAAATGGAGGTTTTTCTTTCTCTCCTTAAACTTCTCCATTAAATTTCTTAATAAATGAATGGCTTATATAGTAGATCTACCTAGCATAAAACCAAATTGATTCTCTGATACCTTAGTATTATGGCGTAACCTTTGTTCGATCACCCTCTTCCAAAGTTTTAAAGTATGACTCATTAGATTAATTCCTCTATAGTTGGCACAATTCTGTACATCGCTTTTATTCTTATAAATGGGTACTAATATACTCTTTCTCTATTTATTTGGTATCATTTTAGTCTTCAAAATCATATTAAACAATCTAGTGAGCCAAGAAACTCCTTCATCTCCTAAGCACTGACAAACATTGATTGGGATGTTATCTGGTCCTACTGCTTTTTTATGCTTCATCTTCTTTAAAGCTTTCCAGACTTCAGCTTTATTAATACGTCGGATGTAAGACTAATTTTTATTTTCTTTTGTGGTGCTGAGTTTCGTAAGATCAATTGAATTTTCACAACCTTTATTGAAAAGCTGTTGAAAGTAACTCATCCATCTATCTTTGATATCTTCTTCCATGAAAAGTATTTTTTGATCTTCATCTTTAATACATTTTACTTTAATTAAATCTTTAGTTTTTCTATCTCTTGTTTTGGCAATCCTATATAATTGTCTTTTTCCTTCTTGAGTGTCTAGCTTCTTATATAAATCCTCAAGAGCCATATTTTCTTTATTACCTACTGCTTTCTTGGATTCTCGCCGAACCACTTTATATTTCTTCCACCTATCCTTATTTTTATTTTTTAAACCAATCTCTATAACAAATCTTCTTCTCCCTAATTTTTTCTTGTACATCATCTTTCCACCACTAAGTATTTTTATTATTTGGAATCATTCCTTTGGATTCTCCCCGCACATCCTTCGCAATCTTATGGATACAGTTAGCAACTGTCAACCACATAAGATCTCCCTATTAACATTCCATTGCCCAAGTTCCAGAACCTTCTTCTTAAATATACATCTGTTCTCATTTTTTAGATTCCACCATCGAGTTCGAGGATAGGATTTTGACTTATTATTTCTTCTCCAATACTTTATCTCAGAATCTAAAATCATCAATCGATGTTGGGTAGTCAAACATATATGGAGATACTTATATGGAGTGCACATTTAGTCAAGAAAGAAATACTTATATTGGAGATGTGACAATTGGTGAGCAAATTGTCAAGAAGAGTGAATGCTTTAGATACCTTGGATCAATCATACAAAATGATGGTGAAATAGATGATGACGTTATTAGCAAGATTCAAGCAGGATGGGTAAAATGGAGAAATGCTTCTGGTGTGTTGTGCGATAGAAAAATCTTATCCAGAATCAAGGGTAAATTGTATAAAACTGTAGTAAGACCAACGATGATATATGGTGCTGAATGCTGGCCTGCAAAGAGGAAACATACAAATAAAATAAATGTTGCAGAAATGAGGATGCTAAGGTGGATGTGTGGATATACACGAAAGGATAGAATGAGAAATGAGTATATCCGAAAGAAAGTTGATGTTGCACCAATTAAGGATAAACTTAGAGAAAGTCGGCTTATATGGTTTGAACACCTAAATCGTAGGCCGATTGAAGTTCCAGTTAGAAAATTTGAGTTGTTGGATTTTGCCCATATACAAAGAGGAAGAGGGAGACCAAAGAAGACATGACTTTAAACTATAAGGAGTGATCTTAGTTACTTAGACTCAGATAAGAATTTGGTAACTGATAGAGCGCAATGGAAACAAAGGATTTATATAGCCAGCCTCACCTACTGGGATTAAGGTTTGGTTGTTATTGTTGTTGTTGGAGCCTCTCCTTAGCTATGCATGCACCATTCAAACAATTTCTCTCAGTGAATTATCAACAACGCCCTGTATGTCGTTATGTAGATTGCAAGCGCTCCTTTCAGTGGTTTAGTGATGGGTTGATGTGTCCATTACTCCACAATGTCTTTACAAGTTGGTATGGCCACTCCCCAAAGTTGCTTGAGATTCTCTTACACTAAGAACACCTGTGCAATTCAGTTGAGGGGATCTCTTCTCAAGGAATCTTCATACAAGTAGCTTCTTCTAAATCAGAGATTCTTCAATCTTCATTAATGTTTCATCTTCTCGAAGTTAAAATAAGGTTTGCCAAACCTCGAGTTGATTCTTGAAGTTTCACTCAGCTGGGGTTTGCTCCTCAATAGAAATCAAACTCTAGTTCTTTATCGATATTTGTTGAAACATCAAAACCAGTCTTGTCGAAATTAGCCATGGCTCTGCTAAATAGGTAGTATTACATATTTACTCTAATTAATGAAAGTGGGCCGGGCGTTAACTAGATCGGGTCTGACAAGGGACTTGGAAAGAGCTAATTGAGATGAGACCAATTTTGAGTCAGATAATCAGTTTTTCTTACATTGATTAGATACATAATCAAGCCAGAACTCAGGTCTCTGACCCATTTGCAAGCCTATGTTGCTTGCCAGTGTTACTAAGTAGTTAAAGAATAAGACAGGAGACGATTTTCTTTGTTTCATTGAACGGCTTCATTTTTCTTGCAGACTTCGATTTATTTCTATGTAACAATTTTGGTAGTTATGCATTCATTTTGTCCTCTATTGCAGGGAAAAGTTCCACTGCTATCTGTTGAAGCAATCCATCAGCTTCATATTTTTATCTTTGTTTTGGCAACAACTCATGTGATTCTCAGCGTTCTAGTCATGGTCCTAGGAACCGCAAAGGTAACGGATAATTTATGTATATATGTATGTATTCATTGCACACTTCTGTAAGTTGACCATTTGATCCATAACATTGTTAGTCTGCTTAGTATGTCTAATCATAGTCTTTTGTATAATTCAGATACGCCAATGGAAGAACTGGGAAGAGTCTATCCATAAAGAAATTGTTGAAAATGGTATATTTATTTTGCTGTCCTTGCTTATTACAATGCAGTGCGATATGTGTGATCTAAGGATCATATCTTGTTTTAACTCCCAAATTTGATAATATTCTCCATTTTTTTTCAAAACCTGAATCCCCATTCATTTTCATACAGCTTCAGCTTCGCAATTAATCACTCATGTTCACCAAACTGAATTTGTTAGGCGTCGCTTTCTTGGCATTGGCAAGAATTCCGTGATACTAAGTTGGCTGGTAAATAAATATTATTGTTCATAAGAAGAGGATCTTATATGTAACTGTTAGTACTCTGGAAGCTTTGATTTCACATTCAAATTTAACATACTGTTTGACTTCGTAAAGCATTTTTAAAGATTCATGTGAATTAATCTGTACTTTTTGATAATAAACATAATACTTTGTGATATGTTTTTTCATAGATTTGATATAAAATTTTGGTATTTTTCTAAAGATTAAACATATAATGGGATGGAAGAAATGTTCTTGTGGAAATCTCTAATTGACTTCGTGATTGTGGCTACTTTATCTTAAACATTTGATTCTTTGTTTTTTTGTATCTCGTTACATAATATATTTTGCGATCTGTCATGGTCATTCATTCTCAATATGGTCTTTCACATCAGCCTGCGTTGAATTCAATAATTGAAATTTTTAAAGCTTGACATATTACATTTACTTGTAAATAGGTAGCATATCAATAACTGCATTTATTTGTAAATAACTGCATTGCTTGTTATGCTTGTTTTCAGCACTCATTTTTTAAACAAATTTTTGGATCTGTCAGCAAGTCAGACTATACCACTATGAGACTGGGCTTCATAATGGTAAGGATTTGTTTACTTCCAAATGTGTATTAATCTGTTTTCTTTTCCAATTTGAACTTATTTTTGTGACAACTCTCCCTAAATCCTGAAAATTTTGATAACACCATATCAGGATGACTTGTCTGATTGTATCCTTACAATTCATCACTAGAGGCATAAATATGTACAATTAAACAATAACGTTACCAACTTGCCCATAATGGATCTACCTAATTCACATTACTCTATGTTCAAGCAGATCCAGTCATGTAGAAGTTCCTATTCATTTGGTCAGTTAAATTTCTTTTGCAGTGTAGAGTCACAAATAATGAATGGCAATACAATCTGTTAACTAGAACAGAGGATGTGCTTTTATTTTGAATCTGCATTAGGGACCCCTTACTTTGGAAAACTGTGATAGATATTGGGTGTGAGGCCAAGTATCTTACGAGTAATTTCAATATGAATGAATAATTAATATCAAGAAGACATCAAACTTACATAAGAAATAAAAATTTATCAAATTAGATTTGGGCGTTAATTTTAATTCAACAAATCAGATTTGAGTTTTAGAATTACAGATAGATACCTCACAAATAAATCTAACAGTAATTTAACTCTCAAATTCAAGTTTATGACTTTATGGTCATATAATTAAAACTAAATGAATAATTCAAGTCAAGCAAATAATTTTATATTGAAATGAGATAATCAAATTAATTTGATTCGTTGAGAAATTATATCGATGAGGGCTATAGAAGTCCGGCACAAGATTGAAGAGCTTGAATGCGACATCGCCATGGGATGGGAGGTGCTGCACTCAAGACTGGTGAACAACGAGAGGTGGAGCCGGCTAGTCGCAAACGAAATCGAGCGGCAGATGCTAGAGGGCGGAGAGAAGGCTGGAGCGGTCGCGCGTGGGTTGCGTCCATACTCGCGGGTGGGATGCATGACACGGTGGCACGAGTTGGACGAGGTTTGCGCGTTTGGCATAGGCGCTGCGAGAAAGACTGTGCTTCGCATGACTCGAGTCGGTGACAACAGCTCGAGTAATTGCGATCAGTTAGAAGCGCTTGATGTCGCATGGTTAGTAGGCCAGAGAGGTCTCGAGCGTGAGATTCAAAGCCGTCAACTGATTCTGAATTAGAGCTTGCAAGTGAGGTGGCGAAAAAATGGAGTTTGTTAAAGAAAAATAAGTTATTTTAAGAATTCTCACCCAGGAGTAATCCTACCCTTTCTTTTATTAGAATATGAACCCCTTATCTCGAATTTTGGCACCCAGAAAATTCAAACATCATTTTATTTATTATATGTAGTTAACTATTATAATGCAAGACGTCCTTTTTATATAGAGAGATTTTTTGATGAAATTTAAAAATACAATATTAAATGCAAAAAATAAAATGTCAAATAAATAAAAGCAAATATAAAACTAATTCTAGTACAATAAAATAAAATCAGCTCCAAATATAGCGAATCTTCAAGTCTTCCAAATTTGCTCTGAATCAAATCAAATCAAATCTAAATAAAATTAATATGAAAATATCCAATAGCTCTAATAATTTGAATTTGAATTTTAATTCAGCACATGTTATCCTGAATGTGTCATTGTCGGGTCTCAAATCTCGGATGCAAAACACAAAGGGTTATGTTAGGCAGTCGACAACTAGCGTAAAACTTATCGAACAAATATAACATGAATCTTTTAAGAAATTGCGCTAAAGTTAAGGCATTTTTCAGTAAAAGATGTGTAAGGGCTGCTGTATCGGCTCCCGGATGTTGTGATAAGTGAGCAATAGTTTCCACATCACGAATGGATGTGGGTAAAGAAGTTCATTCAAGATACTAGGATAAGATTAGGGATATGAAATATGGCACCCTTACAGACAACCTAATAGAATTAGTAGATATTATAGTTTATAGGAGAATTAATATTTTGTGTCTGCATGAAACGAAATGAGTAAGGGAGAAAGTTAAAGAAATTGATAGCCTAGATTTTAAATTTTAGTACTTTAGTAAGAATAGAAGTAAAAATAGAGTAGGTATAATTCTTGATAAGAGTTTGAAGGATTATGTAGTCGAAGTCAAGAGGAATGGAGATAGAATTATAACTCTAATTATCAATGAGATGACTATTAATATTGTAAGCGAGTATTTCTTCACTCCCAAGTAAGTTTGAATGTGAGCAAAAGAGAAAAATTTTGAAATAATTTAGATAAATTGGTATAAGGGATACCTTAGGAGAAGAGAATGTTTATTGGAGGAGATTTAAATGGGGATGTTGGAAGCGTTGCTGAGGAATTTAATAGCATTTACGGTGGGTATGATTTTGGGGAGGCTAATGAGGAGGGTAAAATTATTTTAAAGTTTTTCTTAGTTTATGATCTTTTGATTGCTAATACCTTATTTGAAAAATGAGATGAATATATTATCACTTATAAAAATGAGTCTTCAAGAATTTAGATTTATAATTTTTTTATAAAAAAATGAGATTGGTTAGACTATAAAGATTGTAAGGTTATTCTAAGTAAATGCTTAACTACTCAATATCAATTAATGGTTTTAAATTTTAAGATGAAGAGCTGGAGAAACAATAGTTAGTCGAAATAGTACCCTTGGACTCGATGGTAAAATCAAAAAAATGAGAATGAAAATATTTTTAAGAAGAGGGTTTTATAACATAAGTAATTGAACATTGAAGGGAAGTTGATCTTATGTGGTTGAAAATTGGTAACTGTATTCGTAAAGTTGCGAAAGATATATTGTGAGAATTTAAAAGAAAAACTTCAAATAGCAAAGATACTTGGTAATGAAAAGAAGAAATATAAGAAAAAATAAAAACAATTGTGATAAAAACTAGTATAAATATAAGAGCAAAGAGAATTTAAAGAAATATGAAATTGCTTGATGAGAATCAAAGAAAACAGTCTGTAATGCAAAGGATGCGGCTTTTGATTATTTTTATAGAAAATTGCACACTAAGAAAGGAGAAAGATACATATACAAGATGACCAAAGTAAGAAATAGAAAAAATAAAAACCTAATTTAACATAGATAAATGAATTACTTTGAAAGACTTTTCAATAACGGTTGTGATAATATGATTGATCTTACTGATTTTAGTATCTAAAAGGAAGAAATAAATGATAATGCTAGCAGGATGGATAAAAATTAAGGAATGCATCTGGCATATTGTGTGATAGAAAAATTTCACCTAAACTTAAAGGTAAATTTTATAGAACAATTATAAAACTAGCGATGTTATATGGTGCTGAATGCTGACCTGTAAGGCAGAAATATATAAATGAGATAAGTGTTGCAGAAATGAAAATGTTGAGGTGGACGAGCGGGTATACGCGATAGGATAAAATGAGAAATAAGTATATCTATGAAAAGATTGGAGTGGCTTTAATTGAGAATAAATTCAATGAAAATCGACTTAGATGGTTTGAACATGTAAATCATAAGTTGATAGAAGCTCCAGTAAAGAAAGTTAAATTGTTCGATTTTGCTCATATAAAAAGAGGAAGAGGAAGGCCAAAGAAGACATGACAAGAAATTATAAAAAATAATTTTACATATTTGAAGCTACATGAAGATTTGTTATTTGATATAGTGTAATGAAAATAAAGGATTCATGTAGTCGTCCTTATCTAATGGGATAAAGGCTTGGTTTATTGTTATTGTTGTATATGGTGTCATCTTGGAAGTCCAATTCAGTGTTGATCTATGCCCTACCACTTTCCCATACACCTTAACACAAATAGAAAAAAGAGAGAGCAAGTTTAATAAATAATATTTTGTTATACATCTTCTGTTGATTGAAAGCAAATGATAAAATCAATGACACAAGAATTTCATAGAGGCACGTTCTCTCCTTCAAATTGTAGAGTTCATTCATTCCGACAAATTTTATAACATCGTTAAAAAAATGTCAGACCTTAGAGCTTATCCCAGGAGCAGGTCTCAAATCAACCACATATTCTTTGTTCTTTATGACAACTGTCATTCTTTCAATGCAAGATTTTTAACGTGGAATCATTACTACATAGTTAGAAGGTAGTTATTCTACTAAGCACCAACAAGAGAATAAGTCAAAGTTCAAAAATTACAAATGCTAAATAGAAAGCTCAATTCATAAAGAAGAAACTTTACTACAGTAATCTTTGAGATATTTGGTAGGTACACAGACATTTAACTAACCAAGCAGCTGGGGAAGACCTAGTTTAATCCAAACGAGCTTAATTTTGCCTGAACTAAAAACAAAATTACTTGTTTAGATAATTCTTCATGATTTACATGAAAAGTCTATTAGAGCATATAGGTAAGACTGTATCTAATCAAATGGAGGTGATGCAACCAAAAAGCTACTAAGATATCATCCAAAGCACTGAAAATTAAAAAAAGAAGCTAGGGTGATATCATCCAAATAGCTCAAACATATCACATAAACTTACAATATAGTTTCATATATTAAGAATATGATTTCGTGATGAAATCCCAAAATGAAGGCTAACAAATCATAGATGTATCTCAATCTATGGCTTGATCATGTTTAGCAAAGTATATAAGGAACTGGACCTCCTCTTTTCTACATATATAAGCTCCCTAACCGTACTTAGCCTACTTCACCTCCCCCAAAAGAAAGATCGTTTTATCTAGATAATTTCTGTTAGTTTTTTCAGTCAACATTGTTTTTTTTTTTTTTAAGCCGGCTTGATGTTCTTCATGTAGGCTCATTGCAAGGGTAACCGCAAATTTGATTTTCACAAATACATGGTTCGAGCCCTTGAAGCTGATTTTAAGAAAGTGGTTGGTGTAAGGTAATCACTAACATACCCTTAAGCTTGAAATTTTTCCTTAGGTCTTGCATATGGTATTATGCCTTTTTGTTTATTTTTGTTTTTTAACTTCCGTTGCACATAATAAAGGTGTATTTTAAAGCACTGCCGTATGATATAATGAAATATTATCATTTGATGTTGTGAAGCTTTTTTAGATTCTTAAATATCACTTTTACTCATCCTCTGCAGTTGGTATCTTTGGATTGTTGTGGTTGTTTTCTTGTTGCTGAACTTTGGAGGTATGTTCAAGTTAATTCCATCCAACTCCTTTTCGGTTTATAATCTGTGTTGTTTTTGCGTTAATAAATTGATTTTGAATATCTCAAACTAAGAAATTATTTGTATTTTAGGGACAAAATTGGCTTTAGGAGCAAGTAGGTTAAGGGTCTAGCTGAGAAGGTTTATTGAAAGATTTATTGCAATACATTTGTTGATTTCAACAGAATGCCAAACGCATCTTTTGATATTTAAAACTTACAGTCATAGATCAAATTGGTGGTTCAAGGGCTTTTCATGGATTATAAGCTGATGTGGAACACATATAAATAAAGGGAGGAATTAGAGAGAATTTTATTCAAATCAATAAAAAGTCCCCAATTACAATGATTTGAGGTCTATTTATAGAATTTTAATCTCAACTAATTGGAGAAAACTAAAAGGAATAAAATAAATGGATAATTACTAATATTCTTAAAGATAATAATTAACTTTCCTGAATTCTCAGATATTTGAATTCTAATAAAGATAAACACTAAAATATCTAATATTTAAATAAATTACTTTCTTTAATAATTATTAAATAATTAAATTCTACTATAGGATTTCTTGGATTTACATCATCTTAGAAACTATCTTTATCTTTATCATAAGCCTAGCAGATTTTAATCACTTTTAACCTCTCTTCTGTTTACTCTTAGAAGTATATAATTGTTCTTTGTGCATTCTGACATTATTTGTCATTCCTGCCTGCAGGTTGGCATGCATATTTTTGGCTATCCTTCGTTCCTCTTATTGTAAGTAAACCTGAATATATTTGTGCATTTTCCTACTATAGCTCGTGGTTATTCCTTTTTTCTTTTCATGTTTGCCGTGGTCTGATTGTTGAGTAAGGCCAAAGTTTTACTGGGAAAATTTTCTAAATGTCGCAGTTAGGTTCTTAAGCCTGGAAATAACCTTTTGGAAGTTCATCTCATATTAATCTGACCTGAATGCTACTTCCAACTGAAAATAATTGACAACAGATTATGAATGTGACATGAATGCTACTCTCAAGAAAGATCCATTACCATCAGGAAAAAAGAAAACATTTGTAGTTCCGACTAAAGCATAAAACTTGGTTTAAAGTGGAGGGCACGGTGAGGAAAATGTACTCCATTTGATTTACAGTAAAGGATTAAAAGTGAAGAACAATTAGGAATATGTACTCCATATGATTATGAAAGGATTTATATGATGGGAGTGGAGTCAGAATCTTCTATAGCGTGAACATCAATAATGGATGTGACATAGAATGGTGGGAAAAGGGTGTTGAAAACGAATCCTGTAAGTATGGACCGGACTGTTCGTTCCTGGGAATGGATGGACTGCATATAGAGGTTGAACAACTGACAAACTTGTCCATCCATTCCCAGATGCCTCCATTATATTAATTGAGAGTATTTGCTTTTTGCAGATAGTTTACTCAAATGAGGAAGCCCTTAGCTTCGCAGATCTTTGTTAGCTAACAGTTTACTTCTCAAATGAGAAGGCCCTTAGTTTCACACACCTTTGTCAGCTAACCATACATTGTCTACTTGCCATTCTCTATGCAAAAGCTGCTTCTTTTCTAAGCATTTTGCTGAAGCTTAAGGACTCTTAGCGTTTTCTGTGTAATGTTGTCAAGCCCTCTATCATCAAACCAAGCAATTTATGCACTGCTGTTTATTTCACAAACTTGAGATCTTACTAAGTGTTATTTTTAATATATATCCTCCATTTTAAATCACATTATTGGAGCACTACGTCATGTTATCTAGCCCTCTATCAATTGACGCATTGCTGCTATCTTACATGCACAATGTTGCTCTTATTTATTTGCATGTTGAAATAATGTTCTGGTAGCCTGTCATATGTTTGTAGCTTCTTTTTGCTGTTGGCACGAAGTTGGAGCACATCATCACACAATTGGCTCATGAGGTTGCTGAAAAGCATTCAGCTATAGAAGGAGATCTGGTGGTGCAACCTTCAGACGAACACTTCTGGTTTCATCGACCCCAAATTGTTCTATTCATAATTCACCTGATCCTTTTCCAGACTGCGTTTGAGATTGCATATTTCTTCTGGATATTGGTAAGCAGCCTTCTAAACATTTTCGTTGATGAATCTTTGGGGGAGCTGTGTTTTATCGTTTAAAAACTTTTCAGTATTAATCTTTTAAAAGAATGAATACTGATGTACAGTTACTTTACTTGCAGACAACTTACGGATACCACTCCTGCATCATGGATAGCTCCAAATATATTGTTCCTAGACTGATAGTTAGGTATATACTTTCTCATGCACGATATCTTGCTTTATCCCAATAGTTCAAATCATTTAAGCATCCTCTGTTGCTTTTCATGTTACAGCTTCATTATACAGATTATTTGCAGCTACAGCACTCTACCTCTGTATGCAATTGTTACTCAGGTGAACCATTTTGTCTTGTTTGATTGGAAATTTATTTGGGAGATTTACATGCATGCCACAATAAATTAGTCATTTATTTATAAGTCATCTGACTTGCGCAATTTACATTGTACATACTTACAATGTGTAAATGTTATGTTTTCAGCGCAATGATTTAAGTGGTCATATTATATTATAAAGGGGAATATTATGTATTTAAACTCTTTCAATAGATGAGCAGCCAAATCGAAGTAACTTGACTACAGTTACATGTCTTAGTGGATAATAGAAGTATGTAAATTACATTATCTATGTGCCATTAGCGTGTACTATGTTATGTTGCAGGGAAATACTTGTGATGTATTAAATTTTATCGATATATGGACAGCTAAATCTATTTCTAAGATGTAACTTGACTTAATAATAGCTCGTCTTAGTGGATAATAGAAGTATGTAAAACTCAGTATCTATGCGTTTTTAAGTGTGTGCTATGTAAATTTCATGATTTTGATGGATATGTGAATAGTTGTGTTTATTGTGACAAGTATGTAGATCCTCAAATTCGTACTTCATATGTAAATGATTAAATGGCTCAAAGCTGAATTCTATTTTGGTGAAGATGGGAAGTTCATTCAAACCAGCCATATTCGAGGAACATGTACAAGAGGGCCTTATGGGATGGGCTCAGAAGGTGAAGATGAAGACGAAAAGGATGGACTCAGGTGTGAGCGCACCCAAATCAGAGGGAGTTCAGCTGCAAAAGGTGTCTGCTCAAGAAAGCTCTCTGTTGAAAGAGAGCCAAGTTGAGATTGTTGAAGATGGCTCAAGATCAACAGCACAAACTCTGGGTGATGAAAGGCTACAAAGTACCAGTCATAGGTCTGAGCAGAAGAATTGATACAAGAAATATGTCTTACCTTGTAAAATTTTGTCGCGGTTCACCACTTTTTTATATAGGTCGGTTTAGCTTTTTATTTCAAGCCTGACCTTGACTATTTTGATGTTAAACTTACAGTATCTATAAGGAGCATAGGTTGATAAGTTCTTTTTTTTGGTCAATTCAAATTTCTCAGATTTGTTATAGATCTTATATGGTAATATTGACTACAGCATGCAATTAGCATATAAGATCTACAACACTTAGTTGAAATTAAAGTCATTTTTGTGTAGATGAATATCGCTTGATATTGGTATCTTTACTCATTTAGCATTTTTCTTTGATGAGAGGTGAACCGGAGAGGAGATCGCAGAAGAAGAAAGAAACAGAGGTTGCTCACTCAAACTTTCTCGGTTAGTCCGAAAATTTCACTTAAACCACATCTCTTCATACCTTGGCTCAACTACAATCCCACTTAGGTCTTGATGTTACATTTTTTTCCTACTTATATAAAGCAAGATATCATTTCAGATTGGCATTAATTTGGATCCATTGCTCATTTATCCATTACATACATTTCATGTACAGTAAATAACAGCGTGCAGCGATGTGTGCCTACACTGTAGCCAATCTAGTAGAAAAAACCTCAGTGGCCATGCTTGGGATTTGTGCACTTTGTTTAGTATTGATCTTTGGTTTTGTGCGAATGGGTTTTGAGCAGTTCTGATGAACGAGGTAAGCCGGATCTATTCATGACATTTCATCTCTCATTAATAGAACAAATGTGGTGCATCATCCGCGACAAGGATAAGTTTCTGGAAACATTTGTGCTAGTTTCTTCTGAAGTTTCTCTAATACCTCTTTGACCGCTCTGTAAGATCCTTTCTTATTCTCTCATGACAAAACTCAGAGTCTTGGTTTATCCAAAGTTGGAGTTGGGTCTCTTCTCTTGATCTTAGCGTCCTTCGCCGAGAGTGCTCCTTTCACTCACTCTTGTATGAAGAAGGTTACCATAGTCAAGACTTATTTTGTTTTCTTGCAAATATGAAGTCTTTTGAGCTTTCTTTTGGGCCATGGGAAGTATCCTTATGGCCTTGGCTCATAGCCCAAGTTAGTCTCTAACATCATTTATTTGTGTTATAAATAATTGTGCTACAGATGATTAGTAGTGTTATAAATAATTGTGCTACAAATGATAACTTTCTTTAATTCTCTTTAAGGAATGTTCCTTAACGAAGGTCTTCTAAATAATCTTCCTAGAGAGAGGTTTCTCGAAGGAGGTTTTCTATTCAATCTTTGAAAAAAATTTCTTGATCAAATATTCTCTTTTATTTCTCCTTTCATTTGTATTATGAAGTGAGTCTCAGGGTGCTTACTTGATCGATCTTAAGGGTGGGAATGACAACAAGGCCGGTTTAAGTCAGGTTAAACAAAACCTATATCCCTCGCTATCTATTAATCATTATCCATATTTGTCACATACAACTTACGCCTCACTCTTCCTAGTACTTGACTAGCTGTGCGCTTTCCCTCTTCCTTTTTATCACTCGATACCGACCTCGCTCGATCCCGCTTCATCTTAACTAGCACTTTGTTTTGGGTTAAAATGAGGAGGTAATCTATGTTTAAATCCTTTTAGACTTAGGGTTTTATAATTTTTTTAATTAATAGCAGGTCATATTATAGATCAGGTTGGGTTGCGGTTATGGGTATAATTTTGCGACTCATACCCATCTCATTAAGGGTGGCTTAGGATGGATTAAACAGGTTTAGATAAAATTACTATTCCTACTCAAGGGTGCTTACTAGATACTTCGATTTTAGTCCTATAATTATTCTCCCTGATTTTAAAGAAGCAAGACTCCCACTCACTGAGTACTCTTCCATGCATAATTGCATATATTCTTTTTTTTTTCTTTTTTGATGTCGTCCCTTTTGTTGATATCCAATACTTATAGTGATGGTTCAATCAAAGTGTCACCATTATAAGGTGAATTCTCAGTAGTTTTTTTTTTTTTTGGTGGGACTTAATATTGGGCATTAAAGCCTCATTCCTCTTCAAAGGACACAAATCTCCTCATCATCAAACTTAGTTTAAGTAGTGGAAGGAGAATTATCCCTTAAAATCCTTGAAAATTGCCCCTAGCTTTTATGCAGCGAGGGGAGAGTTTCCTCTTAAATTCCCATATCTGACTTTTATTATAGTACACCAACTCCATCTATACTATTCTATAGTAGTTATTATACCCACCTCTCATCTATGAAGGCCTTCACTGAAGCTCAACGAAAATGGGTTGGTAGAACATCCTCCTGGCAGTATATATTGATGCTCTTGCACACAAATTTTCTCATCTTCTCTCTCTCTCTCTCTCTCTCTCTCTCTGTATATGTCTTTCATTTATTTTTTCTCTTTTGTTTTTTTAAGTGCATGATGATAGAACATCCTCCTGAAGGTGGATGATGATGCACTCCTTTTTCCATGGTGGACTTGTTGAGAGTTATATTGTTCCGTTCATCTACACAGTGGCAACAACAGTACACTTACTCCATGGTTATCGTCAGTTGCTTAGATACCATTTTATTCAGAATTATTCGTCGTAGTTTCCTCGAAAGTTCTTCCTACACACTTCTTCGGTCGCTCCTTGGCATCCTTCCCCATTCTCTTTTGATGGGACTCTTTATTCTCACAGGCCTTTGCTATTCTCGAGTTGGAGTTGAGTGTCTTTGATGGAGGATGCTTCACTCACTTGACTAGAAAAGGTTACTATAATAAGGACTTTTATTCTTCATTCTTCTGCAATCATGGAGTCTTCTCCTTAGTGCATTGGGAAATTTTCGTAAGACCTTGGGGGTTTCCTCATAATCCAAGGGAGCCTACAAGGATAGTTATCAGGGTTACGGATAATTATGGCATAGAGAATTTTTTATTAAATCCTCCTTAAGAAATGTTCCTTAAGAAAGGACCTTTATAATATTCTCTAAGGGAGGAATTCTTTTCATCCATCGATGAAAGTTGTTTTGAGGTATGTTCTCTTTCGTTTCTACTAGAGAAATTTGTCGAAGGCAGCAGCCTCGAGGTGTTCACTGGATACCTCAGTTTATCATCAAGTGTAAATAGGTTTCTCAAGTTATTTGCACAAGAGGATGATATAATACAACAGATCTCTGGATTGCACTGTATCATAGAAAGATGAGTATTTGTCATGCTTGATAAAACTTCTTAAGGAATATCAAAACTTACATATTTAGTTTAATGTTATTTTATTATTATATTCTTATTGTATAGAAAAAATAATTAATTAATTTAATAATATATATAATTTTTTTAAAAATTATAAAATTATTATATAAAAAAATAATAAAAAGATTTACATCTACCATACCTAAATATTTATTATTTTTTAGTGACACTCTTAAAATTTATTATTTTTATACATTATTTCTATATAACTTTAAAAGCAAAATATTACTTGTAAATTTACCTAAAAATAAAAAGTATTGACTAAAAATAATCGACTTTAGGGATGTTGCCTAAAAATAATAGATTTTTGGAGGTTAAATTTTTCAAAATCATATCAAAATATGACATTTAAATAACATAATATTAAACTAAAAGCCCATCAAAGTATTAATTTTGAGCACAAATCTTACTCAACCTTTTAGCAAAATCTGATACTAAACAAACGCTTATACACAAAAGCCTTTCTGTCAATCACATATGAGCAGCAGCAGTTATCAAAAACTACAAGGAATATTAAACAGTATTACAGTGTTCTGGTTATAAAGATATCTAGTACAAAACAAACTCAAACAGACAATGAAACTTTTGCCTTAACAGCGCTAAGAACCTTTTGAGATCTTTTATCAGGCAAGCTTTACATCTATTCAGTGGAAGGTGCCTCGGAACAAGCTAACATCTAAAAGCTTCATCGCTTGATAAGAAATTCCATTTTAAACGAGTATTCTGGAGCCATTCGAGGGTCAGGGTTTCTCTTTTCCCTTCATATCATATGTCACACAAGCATCTGCAGCCGTCTTCATCTGAAACAGAGAACGAATTGAATAAGATAAACCGACCAAACAATAAGGAAGTTTTCGGAGAATTCTGAACATAGATGACTTCAATCGAGAATATTGAATTGTACTTATGAATTTCAAAAGTAAAAAAAAAAAAAGATAAAGAAAGTTCGTGAGGCATCATATGTCAAAGTTTTATGATCATATTGATGAAAGAATGCATGACAAAAAGCCATTGAAAAACAGGATATTCTATCATATGCTGGCTGAATTTAGATTGCTTGGGGAAAATAAGTCTGGATTAATCAAAGCACAGAAGTGAAATTTTCAACTACGAACAGAAACTGAAACTGAGGTGCTCGCTCTACAAGCCATTAAAAATGGGCTTAAATCATCTCCGAGTTCCTGAGGTTATGGGAGGTTGTCGACATTGGTTAGGGACTTGCCTTAATGACCGGGATTAGTTACAACAGTTTGATCCATCATAGCTTCAAACAATAGCTTTCTCAATGAGCATCAAACGTAGAAACAATTTCTATCTTAACAGAAAGGAATTTTCATGCTATAGCTCCGAAAGAGAGAGATACCTGAATGACATTTACTATTTGTTTAATTCCCCATCCAAACAAAGAAACAGTAAATATGACTGAAAGGGGTAAGGAACCTTCTACAGCATTCATACAGACCTGTACAATGCAGTTTAAGATATAAGCGACGGTACTAAATCTTTCTCAGGAGAAAAAGAGAAGGATGGAAAGGACTCAAGTGAATGGCTTACTGTAACTAAGCTTTCATCCAGGTTATCATGGATGAGAAAAAGAAAAATGTAAAGGACCTGTAAGAATTCAATGGTTCCAATTAGCTGAAAAAAAATGTAAGAAATTATTGGAAGATGGAAAACGATTGGAAAATTAAGTACCTCAGATCCAACGCAACAGAATGCCATGAAATACCGGTGCTGATAATATGCCCTTAAAAGCCAACTGTTCTTATCGTTCACATCTTTATGGCTGCTCTTGCCTGACAAGAAAGTACTGAAACAGCCAAAAAAATTGCACATAAAATCTTACAGGTGGGCTAAACACCAAAATGATGGAATTGATGATGTTAGAAAAGTGGTTCACGAAAAACATTTAACAGCTATATGTTACAAACAGAATGAAAATGGTAAATTACATTCAGGTCCCTAAGGTTAGGGTGCACTAGCAAGCAAGTCCACATTTTCAAATTTTTAACTTTTGAGTCCATGAGATAGGTTGACATTATCAATCGGGTCTCTATATATTAAACATTTCGTACAGGTTTATTTGGATGGTTTTCAATAATAATTTATAAAGAAAAATAACAAAATAAATTTTTAATTAATTTTTATGCACAAAATTACTTTTAATATTCTTTAGTTGGAGGGGGACGTTGTGTAGGAAAGAGAGAGAGGGGAGCGAGGGGCCAAGGGGGCCGGTGAACTCATCGCCAATATATGGCAAGATTCATCACGATGTAAGCCTTTGCTCATGAGACTATATTCTTCATTAGATATTACAATCTGGTGGAGCTAGTGGGCTTAGCCCCCTCTAGCTAAGAAAGAGACAAAGATAGAGAGAGAAGGTAAAATGGTCATTCAATAAAAATTAAACAGCAAAAGAAATGAAAATACCATAGCAATATATTAGATGTGACGCAAGGACTTAAATGTTAAAAATTTGAAAAACATAGGCATGCGAGATATGATGTCATAATTTCAGCAACCTAGACGTAATTTGTTCAAAAAAACACTTTTAAAAAAACAAAAAAAAACCTACTTGCTTGATCAATACAAACAATGTAAAAATTAAAAAAGATAAGCTGAATATAAGATATAAATTCACCAATTACAAAAACTAAGAACTTACATGAATATCAAATTGTGGCAATTGAAGGGCTACCTATCTTGAGCAACATAAAAAAGGCTATCTTGTTTATCAATTGGATGGCGAAGTTTGACTTCCTAAAAAGGTTTAAAAGAGTATATTTTAGCTCCAAGTATGTAATAAGATCGTTTTTATAATTTTTTGTTATGTCTTTTTTTTTCCTCTTCCTCTTTTTATATAGATAAAATCTAACCTCGCCCTTGGCCATTTACTACAGCTAGGCCGTATTGCTAGTGGAGAATGAGGCCGTTTAAGCTAAGAAGATCTTATTTCCAAGTTTCAAACCCTAGTTTATGTTGATCCTTACATAAAACGCAAAAGTGATTTGTTTATCAAAATTTTATTTCAAGCAATTTCAAATGCCTTTTTCATTTTTAAATTTTAAGCATAATAACTTTTTCCCAAAAAGCAAAACTGTTTAAAAACATTTTAAGCATAGACAGTCCCAAACTTGAATAAAGGAGCATTGTGATATGGAAAAAGATAAAACCATGCAGTTGACCACAAGTAGCTTTGGATTAAGGCTTTATTGTTGGCGTTCTAGTTGTTATTGTTGTTGTTTCAAAATACAACATTTTCAGGGCTTAACTATGATTGAAAAATGACCAAATCCTAAAAGACTCAAAATGAGGTAGGTAATTCCACATAAAGACTTTTAACTAAGGCTAATATTGAACAACCTGTAATTCAGCATAGGCGGAGTCCACACATGATTATGCCTACTACAAAATTCATATAGTAGATTAAAATGAATGCAAATGGTAGACAAGAATACCTATACATCTGCAACCAGTGGCTAGCGACATCTAATCCGAGTAATAATAGGAAAATCAGGCCAGGTCTGCCAAAAACAAGCTTCTAGAATAAGTAAAAGAAATGCAAATAAAATTATATCAAGCTCAAAAGAAGATGAGCACCTGTAAAGTTGTGAGAGGATTGCCAGTAAACAAGCAGTGCTCACTCTGGCATAACGAAGGAAAAAATTACAAAAAATGTCCTGGCAATGGCTTAAAAGGCACTTTTTTTATGGTAGCTTAAAAGGTACTTGATTTACAGAGAATAACTGATATATAAGGCTGGGAATAAAGGATCAATGAACTAATATCCAAGAATTTCAAAAGAAACATAAAAACAAAAAACCTGTTAAAAGCACCTGTCTGTTACCATGTCCAGAACAGCTCCAAAGGTTGATACTGGATAAGAAAACAAATCACATCTTACCAAATAGTAATGAAAAAAAAAAATGCAGCCCTAATACTATGTAAATTTGTATATGTAAACGAGTTTAGATTTTCGGATAGGAAGCAGTTGGTAAGAAATCTGCACCTTGATTTAACTTCCGTGCAAACCAGCCGTCCACTCCATCACACATAAAGCTGACATCAGAAAATTTTTAATTTGTCAAAAGAAAAATAATACACACCAGGAAGCGTGCACAAACCGAGCGTAATCTTGATTTATTGAGTTTTGCATTACCTAATGAAGTAAAGGATTGCAAACAACCATTTCCTGGAAAAGCACATAGCAAATGCAACAATATTTAGCAGAACTCTCATATAACCTGCAAAATATACAAGAATAGCAGGCTTCAATATCTACCAGAACAACAACAACAACAACAAAGCCATAGTCCAAAACTACTTAGCTACATGTATTTCTCTTCTCTATTCAGCTCTAGCTAAAGCAAAGTTCTTTGTGAGTATAAATGGCAGGAGTCAAGATCAAGAGTAACATTCATATCCCAGGTCATTTTTGGCATTTCCCTCCCACTTTAAGCGTCATGACTTAGATCCCTACACATTTACATACAAAGAACTCTATAAATTAATGGACATGTCCAAACCATCTTAAAGTTCCTTGCACATCTTAATTCCCTATAAATGCCACACCCATTCTCATGTTGATACAATCATATCTAATGTAATCCATGGTAATTGGAACACTCATCTATCAAAGAGTTTGCATCTCAATTACACTAAACTTAGGACATTTCACTAATTGGTTTCCCAACACTGACTTAACATAGCTAATCAGGTAACTATCTGATAAATTTTCTCTTCAACTTGATAGGTATCTTCCTAGTGCACTCTGCCAAGTTACCCATCCCACCTTGATTCTATAATTAGCATCCTCTTCTATATACTCATTGTAATGAAAACTGGACCAGATGCATTGAATGTTCTTGCATGGTGGGCAATGAGCAGGTCGGGTATGACTTTGGCCAAAAAAAAGGGACTCGAGCAAGGCTAGGTCAGTATTCAGGCCTAAGTTAAATGCCAAGCCCACCCACTAGACGTTCTGGGTTTGCCTGCAAGCTTATTGGGTCCAATAGCAAATTTCATCTCAAATTGGTAGAAACACTTTAATATCTTGGAACTAAATGTTACTACAAATACACCATAGGCAACAGCTAACAAAAACACTTTTATTACCTTTGTATTATATACATACCCAGCTCTCGGGATTACTGTTTATTATTCTCTATTCACTACAAAAATTATCAATTTGAGCACAAGAACAATGTTATCAAAATGAAAGTTATTCGCAAGCATAATCCTCTTGTAACGTTAAGAGCACTCAGAATTTCAGATGCATCAAAGGCTGTCATAAAAAATTTGTGTCAAATTTTAAATCAGCTTCTTTTTACCCTTAATAATGATAAAGTTATTTTTCAATCATTTTGAATGGGCACGTTTATTAGTTTTCCCTATTCCTGAGCATTGTTGTGATTTCATATGAGCTTTTGTGAATTAAGGATTTTTCCCTGCGACATAGATTGACCTGAGATGTAACAGAAAAAGAAGTCATATCTGAACTGCTTAGAACTTACATTAAACTTCATAAAAACTTGCAATTGAATGCTAGGGTTGTGACTTGCGAGTTGAGGTTACCTAAGATTAAGTTATTAAAAATAATCAGGCTTGGCTTCAAATTGGCAGGACGAGTTAAGTCAAATTCGAGCATTGCCTGAGTCAAATAAGACTCAGACTTGGATACCAGGCCAAAATCAAGAGCCAAGTCCATACAAAAACCTTCGAACCATGGTTGGCCCATCAGGCCACCTGCCCACCTATTGCTTAGATTGCAAACCCACAAGCCCTATGCTCTTTCTTACTTCTACTCAATTTGATTCATTTTCCTTCCATGCTCTCCTGAGATTCTAAATTTCTTAACCACTTCAAGAGTTTTATATATTAGACTGTGTCGTCCCAAAAAAAGTACCATAAAATCTCCACTTCAAAATGCTTAATCAACTCGTCTATCATTAACAATCCTCATAACCCCCGTGTTATATAATCGTAACCTTGGTGTTGAGAAAAACTCAAAGCATAACCTTATTGTAGTCTAACTGAAATAAGAAATTTCTCTAAGTTGCCACCAACAATCTTAATACTATCCAACACGTCCTTAATAACTCTAATATATATGATGGATGCACCTTAATTTTCCAATGAAACTAAGGAAATTACCTAGGACCTATGTCGGAGTTTCAAGTTCAGTGGAAATAATATAAAGAGTTTTTGCATTTATATACATTTTTTGTCAATCTTCCAACAAGAAAAGAAGGAACAATGATACTCTTTCTCCATATAACACATTCATTTTACAGACTACAATCTCTTATGTATCATGAACATCTTATTTTTTCTCAAGAGTATTATTTCTCTATACCACACAACAACAAAGTTTTGCAATAACCTTGGTGTTATACCTTCAGCATTCATCAAGATATTACTAATTTCATTCTTCATGCATATCACATGATTCAAATCTCAACTCTTCCTCTCCTTTAGTTGAACCGATATATACATATATATATATATATATATATATATATATATATATATATATTTATGTATATGTATATGTGTGTGTGTGTAATGTAAATCATTCCCTGTTTTTCATATCCCAAGTTGTTGTAGAGTTTTTCTAGATATTTGTCCCTTGCATCTCTGAAAGCTCTCCTAGATTGTTTAGCTCTTTATAGTTTTCATGGGCCTCATTATCTTGATATGTCAGTAGCTTATTATTATATCGTTCCTTTTTGCTTTAATTATTTTTGAATTTCATTTCACCATCAAATCTCTTTCTTACAAGTTCCATTACCTTATCTTTCAAAACTGTATTATCTTACAACTCTTTGCAACACCAATAGTCATCTTAAGGCACAAGTCATTTGCTTTACAAATAAATCCCCAACACCCTCATTAAGCAATACCTCCTTAAAAGCAATCTATTTCTCGTTCTGACTTCCACCATCGAATCTTCATATTGAATCGCTCTATAGCCACTCATCCATCTTCAATGCTATCCAATTCTACTAAAATGTGCTAAGTGGTTAGTATTTTTCATGAGATAACCGTGCAACCTCTACAGAAAAATTGTTTGCCACGATTATATCATAAGCCAAATTAAACTCTAGAATAACTTCTTTATTCTAGTTTCAAATCCATTACCACAAATGTCCAAAAATACTTATGAAACACGAGTACGATACGACGATATAGCAAACTTTAAAAATGTAAAATATAGATACATCAGGATATGACAATTATATATATATATATATATATATATATATA
>JAEMOT010002739.1:91587-115508 GCA_019297695.1 Apostasia ramifera | reverse complement strand
TATATATATATATATATATATGTTGTGTGTGCCTGTTCTATTGACATATTTAAGATATAACTCATATAATATAAACCAAAATGATTTACACATATTGCTATAAATGTCGAAAACACCTTTTAAACTTTGTTGAAATTAATTATATTTTCATATTCTTAAATATTCTTGATGCTTCTAAAAGTAATATTATAATGAAAACATTCCACAACAACTATTGAATTTCAAAAAAAAATAAATTTAAAATAATATCATAAAATTTATTTAATTACTTCTCAGTCTATCACAAAATATGTAGGTGATATGATATTTTAAATACATATTAATAGATTAGGTTCAATTTTCATTTAAATTAAACTCAAATCAATTAGCGCAATGCAAATAAGATACAATTGATAAATAACATCAAGATTATGATTTGAATTCAAATATACTTATCTAATCAAAATAGATACATACCCTCTTTTTTTTAAGTCTCTAACCTCACTGAATAGGTAGGTAAAATAAAAAATGCCAAAGTCTCATCCTTTCTCACAATATGAGCATAATTGAGATAAAGAAAAAGTATAATTAACGTTTAATGGCAGTAACAACAAAGTGTTAGTTAAGGTAAAAAAATACAACATCACCAGTATCTATGAGACAATGAAAAAGATCAACTAAAATAAAAGATGTAACACCTTACAAATACCAAATCTTTTTCTCCTGCCATTACTCTAATGTGCGTAAAGTTCTCTGCAATTCTAATCATGTAAACTTGGTGTGTAGCTCTATCATTATTAACCATTAAATCTGAATATTGATTATTTTATCGTGAAAGTCGGACCGAGTGATTTAATTTTTTTTTAATTAGACGTATCAAATAAATATCAAAAATTTTATCAATAAATAAATAAATAAATAAATAAATATCAAATTTTTAAAAAATATAAATAAAAATTAATACACCACATGACGTACATATCGGTGGAGCATCAATATCTGATACGGATATGAAGTATCGATGTTTCATAAAGAAATACTAAATAAGGGGCAGACAACAAAAACATAGGAGCATGGTAAAATAAACACAATCAATTTAATGATTATCTCGAGCTTGTTTTCCGCTAAAGGGCTATAAAAAGAATTGGTAAGACGATAGAACTCATGCATCAAACCGATTATAGTGTACTTGTCATGAAAATGATTTTCTTTTAACTATAATGATAGTAAAGTAATATGAATATACTCTCCTATGGAATGGCCATTACCCAGTGAATTGATACAAAGTACATTCAGCAAAAATAGCTATTGTTGAAATGAGGAACTAAGGTTCGAGGGAGGCATTACTTCAACCACGGTTCAACCAAAACGTAATTTTACTTGTCATGAAAAGAACAAGCCTCAAATAAGTAATCTATTTTTTTAATGTAATAGAAAAAGTAAACTTACCGATGATATTTGGGATGTAAAGATATATGTGCTTTCTCTTTTCAGTTGTTTTATGAGCCATTTTATCTTCTTCAAACAATCAAATCTTGAATTGGATGGCCTGATTAGGTCTTGTAAGATCTTGCAAACCCAAAAATCAAAAGCAAAGATAAGTGAGAAGTTTACAGAGATGATTATACAGAATACATCACCTCTATAAACCATACAGTATACATTATGTAAATTTAAGAAGGAACAAGTCAATATGAGATTCAACATCTATAATAATTATTTCCATGGTATATCTATTATATATTCCTAGGTAAGTTAAGAAGTGTCGTATCCTAGGTACGCAAAAACAAAGCAATAATTTGTTATAATTCATTATTATCAAACTTATTTGGCCCAGAAAAGATAAACAAGAATTAGCAAACAAGAAGAGAATAATCTCCTTTTCATTTTCCTGCTAGACATAGGTACTGCTAGACATAGGTAACATGCACAGAACACATACAAGAAATATAACATCCAGGACTAGATTGTAGCTTCTAAAAGTTTTGCTGTACTAGTTCCATGCAAGTTTTTTTTTTTATTCTCCACGTAATTAGAAAAGGACTTGAAGTGCAAAAAGGGAATTGCCTATTTGTCCCTAATATGCCTAGGGTATCCCCAAAAAACACAACCAAAATGGCTCCAATTTCAGCTTCCCAGCTCTCCATTTTACATTTTCCCATGCCCCCCACTCCTATGCCTTCATTTAAATGTTAGGTATACTACTAAATAACAGAAAAGTGGTTCCATATTTAAGTCAATTAACCACATTAATTTTGCAAAAAAAATTAGACTGAACTTGTATCTGTTGAGTATATTTTTCTTTGTTAAATCTATTAACAATTCAATGCAAACAGAGATTATAGTACCCATGAATATACATGTTTAACGAAGTTTGCCCCAAATAAGGACGGAATCAAATCCTCACAGTGGCAAACAAAATAATCTGACTGTGAGAAATAATCTGAAATTGTAGAGAGGAGGGAAAAGACTACTATATTTCCAAATTCAGAGGAAAGTCTCTCACTTTAACCCGATAGAAGTTCATATAATACATAAACAGACAGAGAATTTCATAATACAACTATATATGAACTTTGTTTCGAGACCCCCCCCCCTCCACACAAAACATAATCTTTGCTCGCAAACAGAAAAATAAACCCTTCTTGGGGTGTTGCCCGAAAACTAAAATGATACATAACACTCGTTTAAGGCTCAAACCGGGTAACTAACTGGGAACATACAGACATATTAGGATTGAAGACATGTCTATAAAGATGCTAATTGCATTGTAGAAAGTGGTATGGTCATACAGGTTATAGAAAAAAAGAACCTAGTGCAACATCATCTAAATCTTAAAAAGAGTGATAGCTTTATGGATACCTCTTTAGCTCTCTCCCTCACTATCCACTGGGAAAAAAACAAGACAACTCTTCATACTTGAGATAGCTATTTACCTATCTTGTGATTAGGAAAGTGTTTGTCAGTATGAAAGCCTTTTTTCTATTGCATGCACCATACAAAAAGCTAATAAAGGATGAGTTTGGGATTGGTGATCAACAAAATTAGCTTTTACAAAGGAGATCCCAAGCATAGGAACAGGCTTACAAAAAGGTAACAAAGATTAAACACAACCTTGCTTTATAGCAATATTAATTAATCATTGTTGTTTTAAGGTCAACCTATTTACCCATCTAGATAAGATTTTATCTTGTTCACTAATAAATTGCCTAATTAAACTCATGTTTCTATAATCTATTTGATCTCTTGTACTAATTTTTTTTTTCTTGGGGGGCAGGAGAGAAGGGGGTGTAAATGCCTACAAAAGGATTGCAAGGATTTATGAAAAGATTGTTTGGATTTATCCATGGTTTATTACATCTAATGTTTTTAAAAGAAGATGGCATGGCAACAACCATGCCAATTGAAGGCTAAGCAAGGAGCAAGAATTTTTAAAATTGTAGAGGCTAAATAAAGAAAGAATGTTAGAATACCAGTGGACAATAACTTTTCTTTTGAGGCTGGGTTTTTTCAATTTAATATAAAAATAAGATTTAGCACCAAACTATTTTTTTTATAGAACAAGTACCATGTGTGCTAAGCTTCTATATATGAAACATGGGTAATCTAGTACACATGTAAAATGAGAAAGTGTGAAATACACATATCAAATGGAAAATAAATCAGGCGTATGTGTGCAACTGTACATTGACTATATAGAAAAGCGACATAGAGGTTCATTTGAAGACCTTCTGAGAAGGCTTCAAAGGAAGAAAAAAGAAGATTTTCTAAAATGTCAACGTGGTACTAACGCATCCTATTCTTTCACTAGTAGTCAAAGATTAGAGTTGTTAACGGATGGTTAGTTTAACATTAAAAACTAAATTCTAAAATATAAACCCTACCATCAAGTTTAGTTTTTTTTAATTGGCTATATATATAATCTATTTTAAATTTAATCTGTTGAGATGAAAATTTTTATTATAAACTTATAAATTATACACAATAGGTATAATTCACAAGAATGCATCAATAATTTATTTTATAAAATTTTAAAAAATAACAAATGAAATACCAAATGACTTTAACTTCTCCCCACCGGCTACGCTTAGCCGCCGCCGTCTGCCTTGTACACCTTCGCTCAAGTCACGCAAGATCGGCAAGCAGATAGAGCGGAGAAGAGAGAAGGAAGAAGTCCTGCAGGTACGGGAGGAACTTGAGCGGGCTGGATCTGAAGATAGAAGGGCAGCTCCGGGATCTAGACCAGGAGAAGCCGAAGAAGGAGATCCGCCAATAGGCTCGCGCCGTTGTCCGCTGTTCCGGCCAGCTCAGCCGCACCCTCTCGTCCTCCCGCAGGCGCTCTTCTTCTCCTTCTTCCAAAGAAGATGATGCCGGATCCGGGCCTTCGCTCACGTCACCGCGGCCCTCATCTGGATAGCCGCCGCCGCGGCTTCGCTCACGCCGCACGTGGACAGAAGGGGAGAGAGCAAAGATAGAGGGGAAGATGGATCTGCCGGTTGATGGCTATTGGCTACCCCACGCAGCGACACTGGAGAAGAGAGATGGGAAGTTTGTGGGGGAAGGAAATGTTAGAGAAAGATGGAGACGGTAAAATCGCCACTGATTTATTGGATAATGGATGCTGGACGGGCATATAATTTTAATAACTTGATTTAAATAATACTAATAAAAAAACTTGATTTAAATAATACTAATAAAAAAACTTGATTTAAATAATACTAATAAAAAAACTTGATTTAAATATTTTTCAAGTTATAAACTAATAATATAATTAAATTATATAAAAAAATTTCAAAAATTAAATAGAATTTTTGATAATTTCGCGTGGATTGACTTCCAGCTAGAAACCATTATAAAAAATTTACCTGTAGCTCATATGAGATTCCAATCAATGAAAATTAGAAATGTTATTTACTTTTTTTTTGTAAATATTTAATGTCTTGACTTAATCTATATAAATTTTTTTTATCATAATTTAATATTTCTATAAAACTTTATAACTGTTTTATGATTTCAAAAATATTATAAAATTATATATTCTTGTAAAGCTATCTCTTCTTCGTCAATAATATTTTTTAAATATTTAATTTTTTAGTTGCAAAATTCTTTTTTTTTTTAACATATATCATATTTTATAAATAAATTTTTAATTATTTCTAAATATTGAAAATATTTTACATAGTTTGAAAAGAAAATAAGAATATCATTAATATATATGTACCATAACAAATTTATCAAAAAACTACTAGTTATTTGTTTTTACTTAATATGAGATATTTTCAATCGTCATCATATATGAATTTAATCTAAAGATTAAGATAAAATTAGTATATATCACCAAATAAATTAGCATATATCATTAAAGATGAATGTGATAGCCTTTGAAAAATATAATGAGTTCAAAAATAAATATAGAGTTATTTCAATAAATGATAAATTAATATTTATAATTCATTTTATTTACCTAGCAAGTTATACTGTCAGATTTATTTCAAAAAAAAGTACCTTACAGGTTAGTACAACACAAATACCTTAAAGTTTCAAAAAATATAAGTACCTTAGAATCTTATTTGTTTTAATATTAAAATATGAAAAAAAATTTACAGCTAAAAATTTTAAAAAATAAATTATTTAAAAATTTAATCCACCGTTCAGCGAAGTATAAATAAAATCTATTTTTGAGATATTTATTGGTCAATTTACTAGCCTATGTTTCAATACACATTTTAATAAGCCTTCTTGTTTCTTGAATATTAAATTTATTTTTTTTACAGTTTTTTCTCATTATATATATTTTTTTTTTTAGAGAATTAGGATAATGCATATTTTACAAGTAATTTATCTTTGATTTATTTCACTATATTTTGAAACATATTAATTTTGAAATTTACTCTCCAAAAGGGAGGAACAAGAGTAATAATGAAAATAAAAAAAATAGCCTTAACAACAGTATCACAATTCACAACACCAGTGATATGATATAAGCATAGAAATAAACTAGAGTGAATACATAAGAAAACTCAAAATTCAGTACTACATAAAAATAAATAGAAAAAGATCATAAGACGATTGATTAATATGATCTTAATATTATGTCATATTATTTAATAATTATATTATTTATATTATATAATATAATACTAAAATAATAATGAACCAAATATCCTGTAAAATAAAACAATTGAACATTATTGACCCACATATAAAAACTCTTGATATCATGGACTGACAAAACATTAATATATAGTGCATGTTTGGCTCAATCAAAACTTTGCTAACCAGTAGATAATCCAAAAATTACCTGTCTAATCAATTTGATAATTCAATGGACTAAAACATAATTCACTAGATAACACAATAGATCAAATCTAAGAAACTTTTGGGCTATTATTGATGAGATTAATAGTGCAATTCAAACTAATTTATGAATTTTAAATTCATGAGATTAATAAAGTATTTTAAATTGTTCCATAAATTTTAAATTTTTTTACATAATTTCGTGAAATTAATAATGCACTGCAAACTGATCCATCATCGCTCACCATAGAGGCAAAAGTTCAACAAAAGCTTTAAAGCTCTCTGTGAACCTGTATGAAAGATTTCAATTTTATACAAACTAGTTTGAAACACAGAATCAACCTCAAGGACCTGCATGAAAAATTTCAAAAAGTCATGAATCAGTTCAAAACACCTTATCAACCTCAAAAACTTGCATGAAAAATTTTAAAATTCATGAACCAACTTGAAACACCTTAACAACCCTAAGAGCCCAGAAATAATTTACCCCTGATAGATTAAACCTAATCTAGACCATACACAAATTTCAACTATAAACCTACAATACTTTAAATTTTACAAAAACTACAATACAAAAATTAAATTTATTTTACATATTACATAAATTTCAAAGTAAACAATTATCTTTATCAAATCTGTATACATTATAAAATATATTTTATTTTATTTTATATTTTATAAATTTCGAAACAAAAAAAATCACTTGCATCATCTTTTTAAACTCCAGATGAAGCAAACTTCTTCAAACTCAGCTAGAGCCTAACCTAATAGGTAATTATAGAAGATAAAGGCAAAAGTATAGTGTAGAATACTGTTACTGACTGCGGCAAGAATGCAACAGATACAGCAAGTCCGATAGATGATCAACTATCGCGATTAGCCTCCTCAGGAACAACAGTCAATGTTACCAGTTTGTTGTTTGCTCGTTTAACGACTACTTTTATAGGCAGGCCCACCTTGTCCCCCATTATCTCGATGATCTAAAAATTCAAGAGAGAATCATTATCAAAAAAAAAAAAAAAATCAAGAGAGAAACAGTGAAAGATTAAATCAAGAGAGAAAGAAGGTTGCAAGGAATGGATATTTTACCTCTTAATGAAATGACAAATTACATCCAGGCCTCACTTTGTCGAGTATTTCTCTCCCTCGCTCCCTCCAGTAATCATGAAGTGGAGAGAACGACCCCTCTCCCCCTCCCCACACATAGCACACACACACAAATGCAGAGAGGGAAGGGGAGACGAAGTACGCCATCACCATGGCTAAGAGAGAGAGATTGAGACAAAGAGAAAATATGTATTTTGACCATTTAAGGTAAAATCATTAAATTTGGATCGAATTATGAAGACCAGAGATGAGGCTAAGGAGAATTTTTTTTTTAAAAGAAGCTAAGGAGAAACTTGAGTTATGGAAGAATACCGTAAAGTCTAAAAATTCTTATTTTAGTGAATCAAAAACTAAATATATGAATTGTATATTTAGTCAAGATAGAAATACTTAATTGATGAGGTGATAATTAGTGACCAAATCATTAGAAAAAATGAGTGATTTAGATATTTTGAAGCAATCATATGAAATAGATTATAATGATATTAGCAGGATGAATAAGTGTATTGTGTAATAAAAATTTTTTACTTAAACTTAAAGATAAATTTTATACAAAAGTAATAACACCAACAACATTATATGGTGCTGAATGCTAGCCATACAAAGCACAACATATAAATAAAATAAGTGCCGTAAAAATGAAATAGTCGCGAGAAAATTAGAATAGTCTCAATTGAGAATAAGCTCAGAAAGAGTTGACTTAAATGGTTTAACCATATAAATCATAGGTCGATAATAATCCAGTAAGAAGAGTTTAATTATTAGACCTTATCCATAGAAAAAAAAAAAGACTAAAAAAGACATGACAGAAATTTATAGAAAATGATTTTACATACTTAGAGCTAAATAAAGAACTGCTATTTAACAGAGTACAATGGAAACAAATGATTTATGTTGCTGGCCCCACCTAGTGGGATAAAGACTTGATTGTTATTATTGTTATATAAATTTTGAATAGAAGCCATTAAAAGGACCACATCAAAATGAATTAAAAAGACCAAAATAAAACCAAATTTTGCAAGAAAGGATTCTAAAAACGAATAAAAAAACATGGATTGAACATCAAAATCTTGTTAACCTCATGGAACCAAGTGTAATGTACCCCAATGAAAGTTTTAAGGAGGCTCGCATACATGACGCCACGCATACATGACGCCACTTCACCATCATGTAAAATCACGTAACACCATTTGAGCGGCCATAATATGAATTTTCTACTTGGAATAATTCATATGTAAATAATAAAGAGGGGCATGTACATCAATTTGCCAACATGAATATCTGCAGTTCTTCTGAAGTATGTGTCACAATGAATTAGTTGATCAGGTTCATTTAAACCCTAAACACCATCAAAATCGATCAACTTCAACCTAAACCAAAATTGCTTAACGCATTGACAATTTTAACACTGTGGTTCAAGCAAAGATGCAGGACTTTTATATGTCAGGCATCTTGGGCCAGCTAAAAATATAAACAAGCATATGGTCCATCAGGTCAAACGAAATACAATTATTGATCATTTTAGATCTTCACGCCCTCTACTTGAAATGTTGAATTCACACAAAAACAACAAAACCATTGCTACGAGGCAACATACCTCTTTTATACTGCCAACTGGCTTGCCATCAAACTCGATAGCTACATCGCCTGGTCGAAATCCAGCACGTTCAGCTGGGGATCCAGGAGTTACCTGTATGAAATACCATATTATTAAACACACTTCTATTTATTATGACTGATTCAAAACTGAAAAACAATATTGAAGTACACAAATAATTCCCACATCACATTGCAAAATATTTGATCAATTTATTTGTGATGTTGCAACTCTAAAAGCAGTAATTAAGAACAAAGGACTAGGTTTAACAACCATCATATTTATATATTTCTCATATTGCCTTGAGGCCCATGACAACTTGATGCAGTTTTATGCTCAAAAAATTAATTCAGAATTTATGTATATTCTACAATCAGGTTAGAAGTATCTACATAGTTATTGTTAGGGGAGTTACTTTGGGGATAAATTAGGGACTAGGGAGCCCAAGTTGGCCCCAATATACAATTGAATGAACACCTATTAACCCAAAAACTAAAGCCAAAATGGAGTTTAATATCCAATATAGGATAATTTTTCATATGAATCTCAATAAATCACCCTCACATGATAATCCATTCATATTGAATCTTTCCCCATCCAACAGACCATTCAAGAGCATGCATTGCAAAAGTCCACTTAATGATTTGGAGGTAAATGGACAAGTCACATGCTCTTGTAATTTCTCACCTATGGTAAAAGGCAAATGATTCATGGAAGAAAATCCGTATGAACAACTTCACTCACTTAAGGTTCAGCCAGACCATCGGTTCTGATACTATTTATTAGGAGAGTTTTTCTTCGGGGAGCCCAAGTTAAGTCAAATATGCAATTAAATGCACATATATTAACCCAAAGTCTATGAGTAAGAGTTAGGAAAGATCCTTGAAACACAGTCATCTACTTTAATTCTGATGCTACGCGACTTCATCATTATTTAATTCAAATTATATCTTCTATAATCACCTTAATATCTTCTAGTTATCTTTATTGCATTTATTTAATTTAGATTATATCTTAAACTTCTCCATTAGTAAATTTGAAAATTAATAAACTAAATCATTCAACACAGAACAAAAAGCGTACCATAGGTACCAAGACACCTCTATTGACATCTGGAAATGAAGTATCTCTTTCTTTAAGCTGGTTAATAACCATATCATTGAGGTCAAGCATTTTTAGTCCAAGCCAAGGCCGAATAACTCTTCTGCATAAAATTAACGCTATAAATGATGACATATAAAACTAAAATTGTAAAACACTGACTAAAACTGAGTTGATTTAAACATAAGACACATCAACAGACATGAATCAAGTAAATGTACATAACAATAAATAGATCAAAAATACTCGACGAAGAGCTGTTCATATTGGGGTTAAAGTTTAATGTGGTAACTAAAACTTAAAACTGTTATAAATCAACAGAAAACCATAGGAAGGCAAAATTATTGTCAATGGTCTTGGCAGAGCACTGGGTCACTACGTTTGGTACTAGTTTAAGTCAAACCCAACTTTTAGCCTTTAAGGGTTTTAGCTTAATCTATGATTGGATTTGAAAAAGTTGTTTGTCGATGAAGAAGAAAACCTTAACCTGTTTGGAATAGTGTTTATCTTGATTCCTACATAAACTAACGTAACCTTAACTGAACTTCTTACCTTTCTGATCTAGTATAACCCTGAAGAGTAGTTTTTCATATTGCGAGGTAGTACAAATAAATAAATCCATTAGGGAGTTGGGATAACTTGCTTAAGCCTCAAAGATGAAAGTTGTTGACCACAAATACTTACTCGTTAAAATAGGGCATTCAACAAGTGTAATTACATATAATATTATTAAATATAATTATTTAACCAAGATTACATTAACCTTAATTACGATGATTATAATAACTAAACAGCCACTTTCAATAATAAATAACAGTAATTACATATATATAGAATTAGCCTAACAAATTTTAAAATCAGTCATGCAGCTTTCACTTTTATCTAAGGAACTCTCATGCATTACTTTTTCTCATCATTTAACTTTTATTTAGCTTAACATTATGGCTTGGATCTAATATAAATTTAAGCCGTCGCAAGAAAATACATAATGCTACTATCAGAGAAATAAATCTAGTAAAGGCATAAAACAATGTAGATCAACAGAAGGCTTCACATGTTTCAAAAGTATTTTAAGAGATTTGAAGAGAGCATTAACTGATAAACAAAGATTATGGAAGTTAGGGAACAAAAAATGGCATACCCTCTCTTCAGTAAATGTTCCATTATCTTGGTAGCTGCATCAATGGGCACTGCAAAGCTCACACCATCCGCATTCAGTACTTTCAAAATATTTATTCCTACAATCTCACCATCCAGATTCACAAGAGGCCCGCCAGAGTTCCCCTACATGCCCAGGAAAATACTTCAGTTGCAAATATCAAAATATACATTGTCCATATTGTTTTAGCCTGAAAGCTACAGTTCATGACAGAATAAGCCCAGGCATGAAATGCAAATAAACTTTATCAGATTTCAAAAAGGAATGTAATAACAAAATACAAATTGAAAAATAACCAATGTGTTACAAACCAGAAAGATGACATGAATCAAGATAAACACATAAAAATGGAGGGCATCATACAATGCAGGTGCACTAATAATTGCAAATGCTCCTATCAAATAATAATAATTGTAAATACTAGGAGGGTACTCATGCAGATTACTGCACAAAAATTGTTTGATTTGTACAATATATACATACATACATATATGTATGTATGTATATACATATATATATATATTACATGCACACATACAATATATAAAAGTTATATATTTTTATCCAAAATATTCAAATAATAAATTCCTACTACATTCAAATAGTTAAACATGGTCATTTTAAAGCTTAAGATTTCATTTAATTTCATCAAAGTTTCAGCTAACGATAACTATAGAACGAATGTTTTGGTTATTTAAAGATTTTGAGTTCATAATGTAAATGATCAAAAAAATCAAAGTAATATAATTAGAATTTTAGGTATACAAAATTATTAAAATGTAAATAATTTTCAAATAGCCAATCCAAAATAATTTATCTTCACCCACAAACAATCAAGACACGATTGTAGCTATGTCAAAACCAATGATCATTTTCCTTTTCTAGTAGGCTTGACATTATGAGAAATCATTAAATACGTTTATTGTATATACGCAAACTTCTTGTTAACTAAAAGTAAATTTTGAAACTAAACTTGAAATGTTTGTTTAATGTAAGAAGTTAAAATACATTTGAACTTGGTGCTAAATTTTCAAATAGTGCTCGCCAAACCAAATTTAACATTAGTTGTTATGATAAAAATGAAACTAATTTTAGCTATTAATTAACTACCAAACAAAAAATATATAAGTATATTAAGATAAACATATGTATGTTGTAAACTTGAAACTAATTTTGGACAAAACTATGGTATTATTAGATGTTATAGATAGAGCATAAATAAATTTTGTTGCACTTATGTTGGTGTTAGATGTTTTATGTCAACATAAAACATGCAATGCTGGTTTAATACGATGGTGAAGCAGGAGGTAATAATCGACACAGATGCTAGTTGCTTTTCCACATAGGATATTTTTATTATTCATAGTATGAAAGCCATTTGTAACCACCTTTGGGATACTTGTTGTATCAACGGTTTTTGGAGAATAGACAACAAGGCATACCAAATGATATATTTATAAAAGACTTATAACGAACCCACATTACCTTGTAGGAAATGAATATAGACGTGCATAAAGTTTTGCAGTAGTACATGAATGCAACTGAGTTACTACCAGATTGAGTTGTGTTTACAATAAAAAGCTCTTATATCTCTTATACATTAATAAATTGGTACTTGAAGCTGCTGAACTTTGGGGTTTCCTAATTTCCCCTTGACGCTAGCTGCCTTGGACTACTTTCCTTAGGCATGCTACACTAGCTACGACCCTATAGTTAAGCTTGCAGTAACAACTTTTAGTTTCCAATTGTGCCCATGTATCTCTAGTTGTGTTGTATTTTACGAAAAAAAATATGACCACAATTGTGTTCGCAATAAAAGAGGTCAGTGGAGAAATAATTCAGGAACATAAAGAATCTAAAATTTAGTATACACAAAATTAAATTGACCATACCTCATTGATTGCACAATCTGTTTGTAAATATTCTCTTCGAATACCCCCAAGGCCTAAATCACTGCTTTTCCGATCAACACAGCTAAGTAACAATTAAAAATGTAAAGAAAAGGGGATAAATCAGAGTGGCAGTCAATTAATTTGGATATTATGTTAACAGTATACAAGAATCTTCAAGTACTTGTAGGTGTTTTCTTTCTATTTTCCCTATCCTGGTGGGGGAGAGGTTTTTTTTTTGATAGAGGGGAAGGGTTGATTGTACAAAATAATCTACAAGCAAACATTACATCTATGAGCAAACTTGGTCAATAAAAACAAATTACTTGAACCTAAGAGATTTGAAGAGTTTATCCAACAAAAAGCAGTAAAACTTTCCAATTTAGTACCTTACAATACCAGCAGTCACCGTGTTTTGCAGGGAAAGTGGACAGCCCATAGCAACAACCCAATCTCCTGGACGAAGCTTACTAGAGGAGCCTAGCTTGGCTGAAGGCAATGGTGTTTTAGATTTGATCTTCACTACAGCAATGTCAGAGTGGATATCAGCACCAACAATAGTACCCTCAAATTCTCTTCCATCTTGTAAGGTCACATCAACCTGTATTGTAAACCAAAGATAAAGAATTTATAAGTATTTTAGAAAACATAAGCAAGTGGGCTTAGCAGAACAAATTTAGTTGTAAATCATCCTAACCGATAGCCGATAGATCAGGCACAAAGGCTCTCTACACATCAGACCAGAAGCAATTTATTTGGATATAAGTGGATAGTATCCATGGCACATTTTAATAAAGCATGATAAGCAAGAAAGTTTGAAAGAAGAAAAATCACAGGCCATACAAATTATTATCCAATATATCATACTCGTGAGGTAGGACCAGCTTATTTATGGCACATATATTGAGAAAATTAGCTTAGCCAAAGAAGAACAATAAGGAAGCAATTCAAGCAGCAACTATATTTTCTGATTATTCTGAAGAAGCATTAGTTGAGAATAACTGTTGCAAAGTTAAAACAATTTGAATATTTGCTGAATTAACTATTATTCAAAATCCTTCAAAATACTGTCAAAGTTCTATAAACTAAAGCAGTGGATAAGTCTATGGTACTTTGTAGTCCTCCAAAGAGAAAATTCCTATGTTGTACGAGATAGATCAACTGAAGATGGAGGTTGTCCTGCAATCATTCTGGGCTTTCAACAAAAGAATAATCTATGAGGTATTTGTATATTTCTGATGTCACTTTAAGCTCCCAAACCATTCTAGCCCCTTATAGTATAACAGAACAAAACCACCAGATTCTCATCTCAATTGCGGTAGATGGTCCCCAAATGTTGATGAAGGTACAAGGCAAAAACATAAAATTTGCTTTCCAGCGAAGGTGTTTCCCTTGACCAACAGATCCAGTAGTTCCTTCTACACAGAAAGCACAGTCATTCAATATTTTTATTTACAGACCTTACTGATGATAAGGTGATGGTTGTCATTAAAGTCCAAAAAAGCATGAAAAAAATATGTCAAGGAAATTTCAGGATGGTAAATTATTTCGCAAGCTTTTATTAGCTATTATGATGATCAGCGAAATTGAACAAAGAAACAGGTAAATTCAAGCACAACAAGCAAGAAAACATTACCCTTTACTTTTTGTCTTGATTGGTATAACTACTTGAATTGTTTTAATATGTTCATCATAACAACCAAAACAACTTCATGATAATAAACAATCATGGCTTCTTTGTTTTCTACAATTTCGAGTAACATGTATCAATGCAAGTAGATATACCTCAAATTCATCTTCAGCATTATCAACCAAAATATCTGCAATGCGCAGGCATGCTTAAGGCATAGTTTTGCATGGAGCCAAAATACCCCAAAGCCCCTTCCAAAACCATCTAATTAAATTTTTATAATTATTTCACATCACACAAAAATTTCAAAATTAAAAATTAATTTTATCTCACATCTTATATAAATTCAACCTTTAAAATCAACTTTATTTCACATCTTATACAAATTTTAATAAAACAATGAACTTTATCTCACATCCAAGAGTCATCATACTTGGCATCAGCTTTTACTCTTACAAGACAATAATATTTAGTTGGAAAAAAATCATAAAGGCGTCCCCAAATAAGTGAGGTGATATTGATAAATATTCACATTGTCATTGGCTTTTCCATCCTATTTAATAGCCTACACTAGATTAGCACAAATCTTCTCCCAACCTGGAAAAAACAATGCTAGATATCTTACCCACACTTGAATTACAGGGGTACACTCCTAATCTGATCTTTAGCTAAATTTTAAGTATGTAAATGGAAAAGTAGCTCTCAACAAAATAATACAGAGTGAAGTTGGGCCCTGCAATAAAGCACACCTAGAGATGAGGACATAAAACTATTCTTTTCTTGGAATTTCACAATAGGGACTTGTTTGGTTCATAACTAAAAATAACATAATTATTATTATTTTAATATTTTAAATGTATCATAAATTTCAATAACTTTATTTCACATCCAACAGAAACTTCAATATTAAAAATCAACCTTAGTTCACATCCAACACAAATTCCAATATTAAAATCAATATTATTTCACATCATACACGCACCTCTCGTCAAACTTATAAACTAATATTTTTCTCTCTCTTATCAAAAAATAACCCTCCAACCAAACGACCCCTAAGGGTGAAGATGTGGGTGTCAACAAATGCCATTTCATTGGTACAAGTCTAGGTTTAATGTATTGCTTTCGCATTTACTTCTGAATCAACATAGAATTATGGAGGATGAACATTCCATTAGCATATCCTTATGAAGAAACCCATGCAGCATAGAAGATGTATTTGCTTAAACCTCAAATTTCATATTTCACATGTAACATAGACAACATAACCAAGGGCCTCAAGGCAACAACGTCTTTGATGAGCTTACAAAACTACAGCAAAAAATAAGTACATTATCCATCTGTTATGGTTTCTCAAGTTGAAGCAGGGCCAGTGAACAACTAAAGATTATGCAGTAGAGGAAAGTATTGAGTACACTGAGTAGTGACCTTTCCTTTAGAAACGCTTCTCATGCCTTCAAAATCTACGATGACATGAGCAGAGGTCAGGATAGTGCCATCTGAGTCAATGATAGTTCCTGAACCCATGCTCTTCCCCAGCATCAAACCATGAAACCCTATGGAATTAATTTTAAAAAAAAATTAACACAACTTGACAAAATGGAGAGGAAGACAGCGTTAACATCGCAGCAGCAGCTCACCCCTTGAAACAGATATATTGACAACCGCAGGACCAGCGGCAGCAGCGGCATTGGCGATCGAGTCCCTCCCTAAACAACCTGAGCCGCACCTCGAACCATCTTCACTCCCTCGATGTACTTCCTTTTTCAGATTATCCGGTGAAACAGCGCCATCCACGGAACGATCCAAGAAAAATGCCTCTGTAACATATAGTCAAGAAGCATATAATTATTAACGATGAAAAACTAGGAAAAATAGAAGCAGGCTAAAGCGGATGTTTACGAACCTGCAGTTGGGCTAGAGAAGCTCAACGGAAAAGCGAATCCTTGCAAGCGCACATCCGACGGCCGGAAGAGGAGTCGACGGAGAGGAGGCGACAGTGAAACGGTAGTTCCTAAGGAAACAAGCGTTCGATTGCAGGAGAGGAAAATGGATGTGCGAAAGAACGTGATATGATGGGACATTCTTACGCGAATAAGAGCTGCCGTTTTCGGAGGAAGCTGAGCAGGCGGCGCCACCACTTAAGGCGGCGATAGCCATGAACCCAGCGGCGGCGGCGCGGCGGCCAGAGGAGCGGGAGGCGAGGTGATGCAGCATGAAGAGCAAATGATGTGACGAGACACTGCCGGCGAGGAGCCGGCTAGTAAAGTCGGCGAGCCATTGCTCACGGGCCACGGCTCGCGCAACTGTAATGCTACCACATCCGATTCGAATGATATCACATTGGTAGTCATAAAAAAAAAAAATCACACTGGTAAAAAAAAAATATTTTTACATGGTAACATAATGTGCCGAAATTCTAATTAAATTCAAAATTTAAAATTATTTATTGATACTTCAAAGTATTTTGGTCCATCAACTTCAATTCGATTATATTATGTCAATATGTAGATATTATATCAAAGTAATTAGGTTTATTTGCTTCAATATATAAGTAAGACAAAAGTGTCAAAATTTTAATTAAATTCAAATTTTAAGTTTATATATTGAGACTACAAAGTATTTCACTCCGCATAATAGTGACTGCGACAACATAATAGAAGCCAATAGATTCATCAACTTCAAGTCGATTATATTATGTCAATAATTATGCTACATTAAAATAGTTAGGTTTCATTTGCTTTAAGTATTATTTTAAAATAAAAATACAAAATATATATTTTAATATTAATATAAAAAATATATTTTATAAATTAAAAAAAATTATTTCATTATTAAGTGTTGTAAAAAATATGTAATAAAATTAATTTTTTTATTATAATATGCGTGAAATATAAAATAAAATTAATTTTAAATTTTAAATTTACATTAATATAAAATAAATATAAAATATTAATAAAAATACTTTTAGAAAAATTTGAAATTTTTTTTACTCTCAAATAAGCAAAACTATATACATAATATATTATAACATGCAGACATTTGATTAAGGGGGCGTTTGGTTCAATGTTATCTTGATGTTATGTTATGTTATCTAGAGAAAGCAGTTGTTTGGTTTAATGACATCTACAAAAAAATCTTTTATTAGATTATAAAATTATCAATCAAAAGATGACATATAGATATCATGACATCTAGATTACATAACACAATACTAAGATAACATCGAACCAAACGCCCCCTAAATATTATCTCGTGTTATGTAATATTATCTACATATCATATTTTGTATCATAATTTTATAATATTTTACAATATTATTTATAAATATAATTAATTTAAATAATTATATCTCTAAATAATATAATATAATATTAAAATTAAATTAAATGCTTCTTTAATACTAAAATTTAATTAACTAAATTTAAATAAACTATCTTTATTTATCATTTGAATGACCATATAAATATCATCTAATTTAAATAATATAATTTTTAAAATAATTAATTAATCTTTTAAATAGTATAGCATAATATCATGATAATTTTAAATTGAATGCCTCTAATTAATTTTTTTATAATAATCTCTAATTATTTTTTTGTAGTAATGCATTATTTTATTTTATATCATATCAAACACCACTAAATTTTTTTGAGAAAAAAAAAAAATCAAACACCACTGAATTAACGAACACAGACTACAGTTTACGGGCTAACCCTTCAAGCTAACTCCGGTGAAAGTCAGCGTCGAGGAGAGGCGGGCCGTCTGGCGGTAATAGCCGGAAAGGACACGAGAGCGCGAAGAGGAGGGGGATTTCCGATTCTCTCGTCCCCTCCCTGCTCTCTTTACGTTCTTTCCTTCCGGCGTTATTTGCCTCCAGAGCTTCAATCGGTGAGCTCGCCTGGATCTACCGCCACTCGGCAGCCGAGATGCTGGAGAATAATCCCGACAACCTTAAGCGGTTCGTTCCTCCTCCTCAAAGGTACTTACCTGAGCCATCATTCCTTCCGCATTCTTGGTGGTTGGTGGGGAGGGCGAGGCGGCGGTGGTGTGATCTTTCTTTAGGGTTTTGTAGTTCTGCTTTATCTTCTGATTTGAACTGATATAGGGTGGTTAGCTACTGGTGATGGGTATTGTTATTGATTTTAGACCTTTTTCAAGCATTTCCGTCGTTCCCATTTTCCAATGACTCATTATGACGCTCTTTCTTTCTTTTTTCTTAATAATTTTTACAGGAATCGTTCTCTCAATCGGCGGAAATCTGGAGGTACCTTATGATCCATTCTGTACTGAACAACATATACCGATTTTCTGGGAGTTCGCCTTGAAATTGTTAGTTTGTAGAATGAATAGGCTGCATGGTAACCCCCTTCGTGTCATTAATTCTTTTTTCACTTAAATTATGGTAAATTATACTTTGTTAGTTGTGCTTGGAAGAGATCTTTAGTTTTCCTTCTCATTTAGTTGCGTGAGTTACTTTTCCGTGCAATTCCTTTCAGAAAACTTGCATTTTCTCTTGATATGTTGGCAGGTAAGAAAATGATAAATGTTATGCCTACGTGATAATGCATCTTTAGTTGGTCAATTGGATACACAGTAATTTTCATAAAAGTGTATTATGTTTTATACATAACCAACAGATTCACATTATATTATATGTCAAATCAGTTATTTTTAAGAGAATGATGTCTAGAGTCTGTGGTTGTATATAGGACTCTCATTTCTGCAAAGATCCTAATATATAGGCATTTTAGCACTGACATTCTTTATTGTAGTTTCACTATTATTTTCTTAGCACATGGCAATAGATGTTATTGATTTTGGCTCTTTGTTTCCACTGTTTCAGTGGTGCAAGCCAAAGTTTTCTACTGCAGAAAAAACTGTGCAGGTTCCGGTTTCTGCCACCTCACACTTGCTACAATTAAGCATGAATAAGATAGAATTTTGAAATTTGGTTTTCTTTAATAGCTAGTACATAATATCAGCAAATTCTGTGGAGAAATTAATTGTCAATCCAGGGTAGTTGCGTGTCACCTGGGAGACATCTTCGGAAGCTTAACTTCTTTCCCTTCTCCTCCTTTTTTCTTCACTCATGCACCTCTTGATTGCTCTTCTTCTTTGAGCACATCATTCTTGCCTCTCCTAGTTGTCATCTTCATCTTTTTTGGTGGTTTTCTGGTGTTCTTCTGTGGCAACAAATTCTTTCAAATCTTAAATTTCTAGTGTCGCACTTGTGCCGACCCAATTTATTCCATTTTCTTTTCTATTTGAGCAAATTTGTGAATACATATGATAGATCTACTACAACTGAAGGTTTTTAAGTCACTGATTTACCAAACAAGAGATAATTTTAAACCGGCTTATGTCATATTTAAGATATTGGAATTACTAAATAATTTTTTCACTTTAAGAAGCCTGATCAACTTAAACATTAAGCCACTTAAAAGTTAAGCCGTTTAACTCTAATAAGTTTAAGCTTTTTCTGGGCAGAGCTTAAGTCATGACTATGTGTTGCCATAGCACTTAAGAGAAATAATAAAACTTCCTGCACTGTTCTTGAAGCACACTTGATTTGTAAAACTTGCCATATATGATGGCAAGAGAAATGGGGCTGTAGCATTTGTTGGGTCCATGGGTAAAATGATGTGGTTTTGACCATGCTTTGCTATCAAAGGCTTTTATTATCCCATCATCATCTTCTCATCTACAGCATTATCCAAATGGCAAACCTTTAGAATTGGGAGGAGGGTTGCTTTTCTCTTCCAAAGAGGATAAAAGTCCATGTATATATGAAAGAAATTGTTCGATATTGCTAATCTATATATTTTTTTCTTATTATATTGCAAACTATAGAAGTGCTTGCAGCTTATGTGTATGTCTAACCTTGTCATAGTTATTGTTGTGTCATCTTTCTGATTTATTTTAACTTTTCTGTCTTCTACTTGTTACCCTAGAAAAACCAGGTATCCTAATTTTCAGTGAATGTTTAATTGTTTGCTTGAATAAGTTCTTATTTTTGTATAGCCTTTGTTATATTTTTTAACCCAAGTGTCTAGGTATAGATGAGTTTTCCTTCATCAACTTACGTTGTGAATATTTGGAATTCCTGCTTTTTTATTTGCCTTTACAACTTGCATTATCGCGCTCATAAAAAAGACAGTTTATTATGGGCTATGTTATACACGACTGTTGTTCAAGGTTGAGGAAGCAAGTATGATATTCTTATACTTTTCTAAATTAATGCCCTAAATTTGTGCTTCTAATTAATGAGATTTCTTCTGTAGATAGATTTGAAAAAATAAACTACTCTCATGGTAGCGATGGAGACAAAAGCCAAGTTTCTCTTTCAAAAAATTTTTCTGGCATTGACCATGTGAACTCTGGAAACAGCATTACTCAAACTGAAAATGCTCATACAGCATTGATAGCTCTCGATGGGTGCTTTACCAGTGAGGCAGCTCAATTCTTAAATGAGCGTACGTATACAGTTGCTAAACTTATATTTCCCTTCTACATTTCAAATACACACACACACACACATATATATATATATAATAATATATATATGTATATGTATATCAAAAAGCTCATCTTTCCCTTCTCTATATTTTTCAGTAATTAAATGGGAAGCATCGGACACCTTAATTTTATATTTGATAAAGCTCCGCTTCCCAAGAAATAGTTCCGAAGTAATGCTGGTTAATCAGTGCTCTGACTGAAAAAGCAGTGTAGATGTCACTCTCCACTTTCCTCCTGCATGGTTTTAGGATTTTCTTGTACAAGGCCTTTATGAACTAGGGAATTTAAGTGTTTTAACTGAAAAAGCAGTATGGATTTCACTCTCCACTTTCCTTCTAGATGGATTTAGGATGTTTTTGTACAATGCCTTTATGAACTAGGGAATTTACCTTAGGTATTATTGTCTTTGAGAGTTTCTGAGCTACTGGATGCATATCACTAGTTTGTGATTATCACAATTGTTTCCTGGAGGCAGAAAGTTAACCAACATAGGACGCTACCTTTGACTGACATTCTGTTCTTACTAGGAGTTCCTGTATGTTGGATCAGATTGGTTAGTTTCATAATCATAAGAAGCTTCTGAGCAGTGAACTGAATGCATTATATAGTTGAGCAGTGAATGCATTTTATATTTCATAATCATGGTTTAAAGAAAACAAAAGAAAGGAAAAGGATGCTCTTTCCATGCTGAGCAGTTAATGCTTTTTTGCATGAGCTCTAATTTATGATGTATCCTTATTTATGACACATGTTTTGAGAAACTTTTAAAAGATTCAAAAAATTTAAAAAAAGGTAGAATGCATATCATTTTTATTTAAAAGTCCAAAAGCAGACCTCACACACTTAGATATATAATACTTGTATAACTATAATATATACTAGAGTAGCATGTATATCTTGGATTGGTTCATTTATGTTGAATGCTTCACCACATAATAGGTAGTCAATAGTTTTATACACGGCCTTCTAGCTAGTCGCTCTTATTTCTGTGGATACATGTTCCTCTGTTTACAATTTGGAACCTTTTTTTTAAATCTTTTGTACATGCCATTTGTTGAGTGTAAATTGTTTACTATCAATATGGGATGGATCTTAGCCCTCGTTTGGTTCAAGCTTTTTTTTTACAAGAGAAAAAAAAATATTTTTTAAGTTTAATAGAAAAGAAATTTATTTTAATATTAAAAAGTGTGTAAGATGTGAAATAAAGTTAATCTTTGCAGTTGAAATTTATGTTGGGCTAAAAAATACTTCGAACCAAACGAGGCCTTGCCATTCCTATGAACTTATTGTGCATCCCTGCTAGTTCTATGTTTTCTGATGTAATTTGCCAAACTCTAAAGAAGTAATATTATATGTTTATATATTGGTGGAAGGTATAAAAAATGTTCCTCATTTATTGAAGCTGTCATTTTGAGCATAGTCTTGTTTGTTCAGTTGCTTAGTTCGGATATAATTTTATATTGGTCTTTCTGATGCTTAGCCCATTGCCATGCCATTTTCTTCTTAATATAATTTTATTTTTAGAGTTACTTTTTTTAAGTTTGTTATTTCTTATCTGTTTTTATTTTGTAACTTGTGGGTGAAGCTTACAGTAAATCAGCAATTGCCATTTCTGAATTAATTAGTTTTGGATTGGGCTTTTTACCTTCTCGTACACTTTAGTTGGTTTACCAGTTCCGACTATGGTGGTTTTTGAACTATATAAGTTAGGACTTTGGATATAGAATTTAAGCAGCATAACTTTAAACTTAGGAAATACAAGGTCAAACCTTCTTTCGAGGTCTGGGCAGCTTAACTGCTTGAAATCTAATTCAACCAAATATGATTTAAGCAACTTAGGGTTCAAGCCACAGTTTGGGCCACCTGTTTGCAGCTGAAGGGCAAAGTGGCTTAAATAACTTTCTTAAGATGTTTCCTTGCACAACCTTAAATCTCATGCAGATATTTCAATTTGGCAGACTCATTATCCGCTGATGAAAACTGGAATTTAAGTCATGCAGGTTACTACTTGGTACTAATTTCCTTATCTTGTATATGCAGGTTGGGCTTCAATGATGAATATATACAATGATCCATCCATTGATCTATCTGGTGAGGTGATTAATTTTCAATTATCGTTACTCATTTAAATAGCTTACTGTAAGCTCATGTAAGTCTGATTACTTTTTTCATCTGCCTTATTTCTCAGTTATCAAGTGACTGTTTGGCTTTACAGTAATTCATAGGGATAAGGGTGTTCTTGTTTTAGATATTTGGATGGCACACACTCAATATTCTATGATCCTAAAAGTGGATGAACAAATCTTCAGCTTAAACTTTAAGAAAATGTTTAAAAGAAAAAGACCTTTCTTATTTTGTTGTAGCTGAGAAGCATATTTGATCTTTGCAAAATCAAAATACTTCTTTATTGTATTATCTCATTTTCTCATTACAGTCTTGATCCAATCGTCTTTCTTATTTTCTATATTTATCACATATACATTTGTGTATATTCTAGATATATGTTTAATGTTTATCCTCACATATATATATATATATATAGATACATATATATACATATATATACATACATATATAAGGTTTTGAAAACTGGACCGGCTTCAGAACCGGTAGACTGAAAGGTTCAAGGTTCAATGGTCAAACCGG
>JAEMOT010002739.1:62718-80585 GCA_019297695.1 Apostasia ramifera | reverse complement strand
ATATATGTATATGTATATATATAAATTTTTTAAATATTTGTACCTCAATACTTTTATTATTTTTAAAAGATTTAGCGTAAAGTTGTAGAATAATAAAAATAAAAATTGGGATATTACACTGAGGTCTCTGAGTTTAACACTTAATAACGTATAGATTTATATTTTTAAAATTTAACATCAAGGTCCCTGAGTTTTAATAAATGATCAAATGGGTCCTTTCTTAATTTTTTATTATTAATTTTTTTTAAAATTATCATTATACTCATCGACCTCTCTCTCTCCTTCCCGCCTCTCTCTCTCCTTCCGATTCCCGCACACAGGCGACGGTCGCGCCATCGCCGGCGGCCACGCGAAGTCGCCCGTGCGCGGAGATCGGGAGGAGAAAGAGAGGTGGGGAGGAAAGAGGGAAGCATGGTAATTTTAAAAAAAAAATAATAATAAAAAATTAAAAAATGACCCATTTGATAATTTATTAAAATTCAAGAACCCGATGTTATAATTTTAAAAACGTGAATCTGTACGTTATTAAGCGTTAAACTCAGGAACGTCGGTGTAATTATTCCTTGAGAATTTAATAAAAGTATTATTAGACTAAAAAACTAATAAAATAATAAAATAATTCTGACACATGTTTCATCCAAATTTTTTAAAAATTATATTTTATACTCAATTTTAAAATTAATCTCTTTTGAGCTGCACTGAAGTGATTTTTAAGTATGTGGCACCTAATTCACTAACTTAATGTTTTTAATGAAAAATTATATAAAAGATTTGAATTATTTTTAAATGCATAATTCCGATCAGAGTTTTTTTAAAATAAAAATAAATTCTTTTTTAAAAAATGATCGAAATCCGTGTGGCTTCCTCCATCATCGTGATCTGTGTATGGGAGGATCTCAACCGGTAATGCGAATTCGTTCGGCGCGATTGATAGCCAGAGCAAAGAAACGGACGATCCTGATTCTTTCAGGTCCACCATGGCCGGCGCCACTAATCTTATCAAATAAAAATACAACTGGAAGCACATGAGAAGGAAGAGCGGAAGACTACATCGAATTGGCCATGGGAGAAGTGGAGAGGAAAAAAATCATCATCGACACGGATCCTGGGGTCGGTGAGTAAGCCCTAGATTTTGACAATTGATATCCTCGTCTTCAATTTGAGACTGTACTCTGTTGATCCGCTTGTTTTGGGTTTCAGATGATGCGATGGCGATCTTTATCGCGCTGAGATCGCCGGAGGTGGAGGTCATTGGGCTGACGACGATTTACGGGAACGTATACACTACGCTAGCCACCAGGAATGCATTGCATCTGGTATTTTTTTCCCCTCTGCTTGATAGTCGCAGTTTTGGGGGAACTAATCAGTCAAGACTCATGTGGTTCAAATAATTCCGAGCCATAACCTACTGGCTTAAGCTTTTAGGTCAATTGGTAACCAGAGATTCAATAGCATAATGGCTGAATTCCTCAAATTTCTATAGATTTTACATTAATTAACTCCTCTGGATTGAGTAGAGTAGAGGTTTTTGTTTATATTTTGGGAATTTTATTTAGATGCTATTCGTACAATAGATAGTTTTTTTTCTCTTGAACTACAATCTGAGTCATTGTACTCTGAACTAAGTCATAATAGCACCTTGCTGGATAGCCTGATTCTAAAACATGATGAAACTGGAGAATAGATCGTGCTGTAATTTTTTGTTTCAGAAATTAATGCGTGATGCAAATGGATTGAATAAAGTAGAGTTTTTTTTATTTATATTTTCTGGAATTCTATGTATTTATTATGCATATAATAGATGGAAATTTTATTATTTGATCACCATATGGGTGGGGCACTGGTCTATTCCTTGGTTTTTCTAGCTTTCGCGTTTCCTAATCTCTACATTGCACTTTAATTAGAATGCTGAAACCCTATGCGGTTTCAAATCTTGCATTAACAGCATATAGTGAGTTGGCATTGACATGTGTTGTTCAATTAATAAGATCTTTTCTTTTGTTGATGATCTTTAAATTTCTGTTTAGCTGGAAGTTGCAGAGAGGACTGACATCCCTGTAGCTGAGGGCTCTCATGTTACACTCATGGTATGTATAGTAGTCTCATTGACATGCTATCCGGGATGTGATGCTCTGGATCTTTTTCTTTTTTGTTTTCACTTGTATAGTAAATATGTCTAAACATTAAGTACATTGTTCTGCATAAATGAGTAGATATGACTTGCTATTGGATTAGTAAAATACTTTGTACTGTACCTGAGTTTGATAGTTTGATACCAAGAGAGAGAAAAATAGAAGTTCTGTTCAGTAGCTGCATCTGAAAAAATCAAACTATGTTTTCCTCTGTAATTGTAACAAAACTTGTGCAGGTTCAGCAGGACTGTAGTTCCGGTCTGTATTTATTTATTTATTTATTGTTTCTGACTCATGTTCTATTCCATGAACTATTATTCACTTCTTTAATATAATATGTTACCTTTCCTTTTCCTTAATCTAAAGGATTTGCTGGCTGTTTTTTCAAGCTTGGGGTAACACCTAGACCAATTCGAACCCTTGAAGAATGAGAAGTTCTGATCTACAATATTTTGATGCATGTTCATAATTCACTGGTTTCAGTTGTCAATACAAAGAACTTATATATCCTTTTTCCTCAATATGAAAGAAAGCTACAAAGCTTCGAATTGCAGAGTTTGTTCATGGTACAGACGGACTTGGAAATCAGTACTTTCCTCCTCCGACAGGGAAGGCTATTGATCAATCTGCTGCAGCATTTCTTGTAGATAAATCAAATCAATATCCTGGAAAAATTACTGTGGTTGCCCTTGGCCCCTTGACAAATATAGCAATGGTCAGTTCCCAGCTCTATTTAATACTCACTTTCTCTTTGCTTCACTTAGGTTCTCAACTTTTAAGTTTATTGATACAGGCCATTGAACTTGATCCTACTTTTCCGGAGAAGATTGGGCAGATTGTTATTCTTGGTGGGGCATTTTCTGTGAATGGGAACGTAAATCCAGCTGCAGAAGCCAATGCAAGTCCCATATAAACCTTCATTATTGGGCATAATGTTTTTGAATAATAAATTAGGAATGGTGTTTTTAAATGTCTGCATCCTTTGAAAGTAAGATGCAGCAAGATGTCAGTACAAGCAGAAATTGATATAATGCTGTATTATTAATCAACTATTTTGAAGCATTACTAGAGCCATATGTTGAGCATGATAGGAGGGGGGTCACCTTGGGAAGACCAAGTTGAGGTTAATACATAAGTGTGGACACCTTCCAACCCAAAATCCTAAGCCAATAGATAAGGGTCAACATTTCTATATTAACACGTTAACTTATTATTGATCATCTAATGTGGAGTGATTCTCAGGTACATCCTAACAGTTTCCCCCTCACATGAGAACCCATCTACATTGAATCCTACTCCCCCTCCAATAGACCACTCTTAAGCCCATTAAGTACATGCCACCAAGATCCCACTCAAGTGACTCAACCACTTATGCACATAGTGGAAGTGTCTTGCTCTTGGAATTTTTAATTATGATAAGCTTGAGGAAACCCATAGGAGCAACTTGCATGAACCACTTGGTCCCAAATGAATTACTCTGACACCAATTGTTAAGGGAGTTTTTAGGAGGGGAGTCACCTTAAAGAAATTAAGTTGAGACTAATACACAAATTTGGACACCTTATCCGAAAGCCTAGTCTAATCGATAAAGGCCAACACGTCTATATTAACACCTTAATTTATTGTTGATTATTCTATGTGAGACAATTCTCATATGTATCCTAACAAAATAACATTTTATTTTTTATCGCTTTGCTATCATCTTTCATCAACCTTATGTGTTCAGTTTTCCATTTATGATTTCTTGAGGCTTTTAAATTATGTTTGCATACAAGTAAAATAAGTTAAAACACTCAAGTTGGACACTTGAGCACTTCATTTTTTTTAGTCTTTCTCGATGCTTGATCCCCGACCAACGTACCTCTTGATCTACGAATATGTGTTTTACCCCGTTGTCGACCCCTGCTGTGGACTTGCCATTGATGCACAAAAAAATATACATGAGTTCGCGAGGTTGGAGATTGCTCTTAGGGAATTTGAAGCATTAAGTTTTGGTTCATTTTAGATTTTGCAAGTTGAAGATTTTATTTCTGATTATTTTTGTTATGAAACTTGTATATGGTATATGTTCAATTCGCGCAGGTGATTCAGAAAGTTATGCTTAGTGCTGATGATTTTCTTTGACCGGCTGAATAAAATTTCCTTCTCCATCATCAGATTTATTATAGTTATTAGGTGGTAATTTGCACTATCTACATTCTTTATATTGTATTATGGTCATGGCTGCTTTGGGATATGATGTTTTGGAAGAGTGATAGTTATGAAGACCATCCATGTCATTTCTGGAACAGGCAACAGATTTTTGTTTTTTGAAAATTAGAACAGGCAACAGTTTTTATGATAAACAAAGAGTTTATGCTATTCAATATCTCTCTGAATTACAAAATTCTTATTTTTCTTTGGTTAAAACTTGGTCTTTATATAATTGTTTCTTACCATCTAATATACTTATAATTAGCAGATCTTTGGTGACCCAGATGCTGCTGATGTTGTTTTCACTAGTGGCGCTGATATATTGACTGTGGGAATAAATGTTACTCATCAAGTTCTTTTTACTGGTAAATCATTTTATATTCTTTAGTCTTGAAAAAAAAAATTATTTATTCAATAATTTTTCAATTATATTTATTCAAAATAATTATGTTCTTTCAAATATTAGTTGTGTAGTATAATAAACTTACTTTCTTGCCATTTGAACAGTTGTATGTTATACATGTGTTGCTTTCTTCGTGTTGCTGACATCATTTTGTTTTAAATATGAACAATATTAGTTTTCAAAGAATATTCTTCTACGGCCTTCAATCTCATTTCGTAATTCCTTAATAATCATGAATCCCATGCCTTTAACTATTTCTATCACTGCTGCCTATAATTTCTGCAATACATCATTTGCCTTAACTTTTATGTCACCATGACACCTACATGTTTGAGCTTTGCTGGGGATAATCAACTTGGCCATATTGATAGTTTCAATGACTATTTAGAATGTTGGATCAAGATTTAAGTTTTTTTGTCATTCTTACTAGACATTGTTTCTTATGTGAATTAACATGTTATCCTCAACTTTCTTGCTTAAAAAATCATGTCATTTTGAGCAAGCATTTTTCTTTTGTTTAAATGAGAAATGTTTGTTTAAGAAGCCTCCTCGACGCCAAAGGCAAGAATCATCAATGTGCGTCCCATGTGCTTGGAGCCAATCTCTAGTAGGAAGCCGATTAAGACAAAGCTTCCACAAGAAAAGACAAATTTGAGGAAAAATCTGACGCTTAGAGACCCAAGCCAAATAAGAATAGTTCGTGTCAAAAGGCACCTAGCCAAATAAGAATAGGTAAGTTTTGTAACATCCTATTAGTTTATAGTATTTATTGTGCTTGTTATTTGTTTTTAATGCAAAATAGACCTAAACCGAATTTCAAGGGAACCTACTGGAACCTTAAAAGATCACGTTTCTGACCAAGTCCAAGTATCTCGTAAGGGCTTATTAGGGATTTGAAGAGAAATAAGACAATGAACTATTGGCTCTGCAAAGATCTCTTATGTCTGTCCAAATCCCAATATTGTCTACAAGAAGATGGAAGCCATGATTATAGAGCAGACTGCCCCACTATTATCCTTCAGAACCAACTAGTGCATAAACGCAACCATCTGTCCAAGGAGAGGTTGCTAAGCAAAGTATTAGTCAAAAGAAAATTTTCGAGCCATCTCTGAACTTCCATAGCTCCAACACACACCAATCTCCAATCCCGCAAATCACACTCAGAGTACTGAAAGAGGTTTTGTTTGCTAGCATACTTGAGGCTGAGCATTTGACTCCATTGGTAATTTGAGAACTCAAAGCCTTCTCTTGATCTGGAAAATGTGATGTATATGCCATTGCAAAAGGATTTATGAATTTTCAAAAAATTCATTCAAAGAATTCCATCTATCGATGTATTTTGAAAGACCGGATCAGCTTGTTTTACCATAAGAACCTCTATATTTTGCCAAGTAGATTCAACAAGGGGTCCGAGTTAGACACCAATGGAGACCTACCTTACTTGCAAAACTTACAGCCTACTTGTGAGAATTTGGATCTATCCAATTTCACTATGGAAAGGTTATATATATTAAGGCCCCCAAACTATTTTTGTTTTCATATAGTGTCCCAACACACCGCATGGACATTCCTTTGATTTGCACTAACCGACCAAAGGAAGGTCCAACATATCCTGAGAGCATCCAAAACACCAACAGGAATCCAAACATGCAAAAGTTCGTAGATTGGAAGGGCGGCCAAAACTGATTTACATGGGTGGCCTGGTCAGCAAGTGACACACCAAACAACTCCCATGAACTGGTCCTCTTCCGAATGACCTCTAGCAGCCTATTGCAATCCCCTATAGTAAGCTGCCTGTCATGAAGAGGAATACTCAAGTCCAGCTATCACTCTGTCATCCGTGGCAGCATTCTCAAGTGAGACCTCCTAGTCATGTAAGTGTGGAGGCTAAACTTTATAGAGGACTGAACAAACATTTCTTCAGAGAATAGAGAAGTCACTACGTTTCCTCAAACGTGCCTTTCTAAATTATGTTCACCCAAATTGCAATATCTGGGTTTCCTTGGACTGTCAATTTCTTTAAAAAAATGGAAGAAATTAAAACAGCTTCTTTCTTCTTGCTAATTTGCAATTGCAATGGAAGTGGCCTCTTTGGTGGTGCTTCCCTAGACTTATACACCCTTCGTGGAATGCTTGCTATATAATCTGTCAGATCTCAGCTGGGTGTCTCATACATACATACATACATTTATGTATGTATATATGTATATTTTTTGGGCTTGGGCTCAGGTTTTTTTATCTTGTTACTGTTGGTATGTCATATTTTGTTTTCAATCCAAGATTGTTACTTGATCTTATATGTGAGTCATCAAAAATGAATACCGTGCAGATGCTGATCTTGACAAGCTTGCTCAATGCAGAGGAAAGATTGCTCAGTATCTTTGCAAGATTTTAGGTGTATACTTTTCATATCACTGTGATGCTTACGACATAAAAGGTATACTTTGGTCGGTCCAACTAGGGATGAAGAAGACTCTAGAAATCCTCAAGATATCAACGTCTAATTTTGGTTAAATGCAGGAGTTTATCTTCATGATCCTACCACACTTCTCGCTGCAGTTAATCCTTCACTATTGACTTACACCGAGGGAGTTGTACGAGTTCAGAAATGTGGCATTACAAGAGGACTTACAATGTTTGACGACGCCAAAAAAGGGTTTGCTTATCAAGAAATTTTGATTTTACATTTTTGGCAACTCTGAGTTTTGCCCTGGGAATGATAGTTTTACCTAAATCCATATTTAGATGTTAAGGAAATGAATTCACATTTGTGGAACTATTTGGTAATATTATGTGGAGATATGTCAAAAATCTTGTCCGAGTATGGCTTGTTAGACGAATTGAAGCGTTGAACCGCCCTAGTCCATCTTAGCTTTATTCATCCTTGAACTACCTTTGAACGAGGAATTACATACACATCCACCATAGAAGTTTTAGCAGGTTACACATGTAACTGTCTATTCTTTGTATTTATCAGACTTTCTACTTCTCTTACCCCTCCTACTACAGGCATTAACCTTTGACCTACATTTTGGTTTGATTAAATTTTCTCTCCCTCTTACCCTCGACCCTCTCAACATAATCAGCCCGGCAGGCTTTGAAAAATTTGTGTCTAGCTTAGTTGATTAAGAAACCACAATATTTTCCTTCTATGGGTTATGCATATGAGATTGGGATGAGTATGAGATTCATTTTTAAAACTTGGTAGCAGTAATGTGGACGACGTTGGAAGCCGCCATTATGGCAGATTCGCTTTCGAGTTCGGCCTGACAACCATCCCTGTATCTAAATAGGAAAAGTGTTTTATCGATTGCAATCAGATATGGGTTTGCTACACGGAATTGACTCCTCTTGCAATTTTCCAGATACGGCGAAATCTCGGAATGGTATGATAAGCCAAAGGTGAAAGTTGCTGTCACTGTAGATGCTCCTGAGGTCATGAAAATGGTTATGGACAGACTACTTGAATGAATTTACATGCCCCGAACTGCGGCACTGACGGCGGAATGCTCTCTCTCAGTAGTGTCTGCTAACTGTGCAAACTGCTACACAACCATGGAATTAGAAGGCTTTAAAGCATGTACCTCGGCCTTCCACTCTGTCAATAAAGCACAGCAGGTTCTTGTAGCTTTTATGGTTTTTAGCACTGCAAATTCTCCAAAGGATTGAAGGTGAATTTATTTGGTTGTGTGTTCTAGTTTTGAGTTAAAAAGAGAAAAAATTCTTTAGTTGTCAATTATGATTATTATTATTTTTATTTTTATTTTTGGTATTGGGACATGAATTAACATGGGTTAGGATTGAGGTAGGAAACTAGGTTAAGATTAGGTCGCAATTTTACTCAAAGTAAAAATGAGGTTGAGACTTTAATCCGAAACCAAGCAAAGTTTGAAGATGGGTTCTAAATGTTTTTGGTTGATTTTAATTGAATATAAGCATCTAAATTAGTTTTAAGGCTATAATTGTTGCTCAAATTTATATACTATTAGAATTTTTAAAATTATATTTAAATTTATTCATTATGAATGAAATTTCATTGAACTGAACATTAAGCTGTTTATGAGCGCTGGGTTCACTTACAATCTTAATGGTGGCTCTAAAGTAGGGTTGCTAACAACCCGATCTTGAGCTAATTTGATTTTAATTTAAAGGGGCGTTTGGTTCAATGTTATTTTGATGTTATGTTATGTTATCTAGAGAAGACAATTGTTTGGTTTAATGATATTTACAAATAATTTTTTATTAGATTATAAAATTATTAGTTAAAAGATGACATTTGGATGTCATGACATTTAGATTACATAACATAACACTAAGATAATAATGAACCAAACGCTCCCTAAGATTAAATTAAAAATTTTGATTGAACTCATAATAAAAAAATTAAAAGATTATCTATCCACAATATAATATCATTGTATCATATAAATAATAATTATTAAATAGAAAATTTAAGATATATGTATTAATATTTAAATAATATTAATAAATAGGTTGCATTGAGTTCAAATTAATGCCAATTAAAAAAGTTCTTGAAGTTTCAATTAGATTTTTCATGTTGAAGATAAATTGTATGCAATTCGCAACCACTGATAAACATATAATTTAGATATTAAAATTTGGATTTTATTTACTAGTAAATTCGTAAAAGATTGAATGAAAATAAAATCTCTCTCGCATAACTCTTAATCAGGATTATGGTTAAATATACTAGTTATGAATTTAGTTATGTCGTTGCTTTTTTTTTTATAATAGTTTTAGCATATAGATGCAAATATATAAGACATATTTGGGAGATTTATTTTTGGAAAGAAATATACGGAGATTTTTCTCATTATAAAATTAAGATTAATCGGATAAAAGAATGTTGAATGGATGACGACGAAGAGTGACGATCGAGCCTCGAGGTCACTATTTTGAAAAAAAATAGCGATTCATTAAGTATTGGACATAAAATTTTAAAAAAAATTATAAATTTCATATTAAATTTTAAAAGGATACTAAAAATTTTCAAATGATTATTATCCTATCATAATTTCATGAAAAAGAATTTTATATCATTAAATTAAATTTAAAATGAATTACATAAATTTAATTAACAATAATTAAAACTTTTATTTTAAGATTTTATCTTTTAATTTTTAAAATTTAATGTTCTAATTTTACTGTAAAAATTAATTTTTTTATAATAGAGGTCACATTTTTGTGTATTTAAGTAATTATTACTTTTATATATTCAAAGAAAAGCGCATACAAATATTTGAAAATTATTGCATGCATTAAATGGTTTAAGACAAAATTTATGTCAAAATCATTATTTTAGAATTACATAAATTTAATTAACAATAATTAAAACTTTCACTTTGAAATTTTATCTTTTAATTTTTAAAATTTAATGTTCAAATTTGCTATAAAAATTAAATTTTTTATAATAGAGGTCAATTTTTGTGTATTTAAGTAATTATTATTTTTATATATTCAAATAAAAGCACATATAAATATTTGAAAATTTTGCATGCATTAAATGGTTTAAGACAAATTTTATGTCAAACTCAAAATTTTGCATTATATTTTAATTTATATATCACTTGATTAAAATTATAATTTACTTTATTTTGAGTCTTTATTTTAAATTCTAGAGACATAAATAAAGAAATTTAAAAATGTTAAATATTTTATTTAAAAATTATTAAAAATATACATTAAACTATAATTATAGATAACATATAGGAGTTATTAGTAATTTACCCTAATAGAAAAACATCCACATCAAAATTTTGGATTCTTTCTACAATGGTTAATGAAACTAAGAAAATAGTAAAGGGCAGAAAAGTAAAAAAACTTGGAAAATTGATTTAAAAAAAAAAGGAAGATGACATAAATTACAATCTTACCATACAAGCTTGCTAATTAAATTAGAGGAAACTAAAAAGATTAGAGGAAACACCAGCTGGCGCATTCCTTGTAAGCAATGCAGTGCTCATGGGTCATTGTTGGACCAAGTATGTATTGTTTATCATTAAGGGGACCACCGTGGCTTCCCAAATCCTACACAGTCTGTCCCAATGGATCACTTTCAAGGATGTCGTCGAACTCACGATCGATCACAGGCGGTGGAACCCTAGACGGCCGAGGCAAGAGCCTCTGGGCTTGCAAGTGCAGCGGAAAAATTGCCCCCAAGGCACCAAGGTGAGTGTGTGTTGAGAATTGAGATTTTGCATGCGTGTATTGGGGGGTGTGCATAGTAGGTTGCAAATGGGTCGACTCAGAATTGGATAGAATTCAGATCTACTCGACCCATTTGCAGACTATATATATACATATCTGCTACCCGACTCACGGCGCAAGCTTCTTCGCTGTTTCCATCTCCGGCGAACTCTTTCTTCTCGCTGGCACAGTCGCTGACGGTCGAGAGCTCGAGCAATGTGCTGATCGCCGGCATCTCGTCGGTCAACAGTCAGTTGTTCCACTTCACCATCCACCGGAGCAGCATGGTGGAGTTGAGGAATTTAACCATCACGGCTGCCGGCGACAGCCCCAACACTGACGGCATCCACATCAAGAAGTCCGACCATGTCAGCGTCACCGCCTCCCAAATTGCCACCGGCGACGACTGCATCTCCATGGGCCCCGGCGTCTCCAATATCCGGATAGAGAACATCGCCTGCGGCCCCGGTCATGGCATAAGGTACACTTCCGCATAATTATAAAAAATTACATATTTTATTATTAAAAATTAAAAATTACATATATTATATCAAAATATTATAATATTACACCTAAATCTTAAAACTATGATTTATTAAATTATATTCCATTAAAAACTGAATTCTACTAATATAAAATACTATACTCTAACTATCATTTATTTTATAAATTAACTATATATAAATTCATTTTAAATTTAATCTAGTAATATAAAAAACTTTAATATACACAATAGCATAAGATTAATAAAAAAACATCAATAATTTAATCTATAATGTTTTTAAAAAAATACTATATAAATATATAATTTTATAAAATTTTAGTGTGATGTATCTAAAGCTGATTAATAAATTGACAAATAGAAAGTTGGAGGTCTAATTCGCTGAATTATGAGTTTGATCCACTAAATAATGTAACGATTAGACCTCTGACTCACTATCGATTAATTTATTGATCATTTTATCGGGCTACACTGCCTATTTCTCTACGTTGCTTAGAAGTATCGAAATAATTAACCGCATTAGAATTCGGGCTGAAACCTGTGACCCAAACTGACCCGATATGAACCCATTTCATGCAGGGGAGCTTGGGGTGGGACTTGGGAGCCGCAGCAGCACAAGGTGGAGAATGTAACGGCTACGCGGGTCCATTTCACAGGTACACAAAATGGGTTAAGGATCAAGACATGGGCCAAGCCCAGCCAGGGGTTCGTTTGTGGAGTCGTCTTTCAGAGTGGCGTGAAGAACCCCATCATCATCGACCAGAACTACCGCCGGAGCAAACTTCATTGCCCCGGCGAGGTATGATTAATACGGAGACATGGGTAAAGTACAATTGGGTCCCTGACGTTTTGTCCTCTTTCATATAGGCTCAAAGTTTTTTAAAACCAGCAGGATTTAATCCCATTTAGTTCTCTAAATTTCCTAATTTATTTGATTTTAATACATATATATATATCGGGAAAACACTTCAGACCAAAATTTTGCTAACACGATAGGCATAGGCATCAATTAATGCCCATGAGATGATTTTGAGATCGGTATAATGGGTCAAGTCGTTAAGACTGGTATGATTTTTGGTCAACCACCAAACTATACTATTTAATATTTATGTCACTAAATATTTCATTCGTAAAATATAGTAAATACTTTTAACTTCTAGGTAAATTCAATCATATGATTGCAATTATGTATTTTGATTTTAGAAAATATTTAGGTTACGAGAAAAATTAATTTGAGGTTTTCCTTTGAAATAGATTGTCACGACCATGGTTGAAGAGGGTGAGGAGTAATTGCCCGATGAAATTCTAAAAAACAAGGAATCACTAAGGAAACATGCAGCTCTTGGCAGGCTTTTGGATCGAATAATGAGTATTTAGAGGGGCAAAGGAATAAATCATCGATATCGAAAAGAGAGCAAGATCCTGAGCTGTATAAGTAGATGACGTGATCTGAAATAGTAGAACCACCTTTTGGGGCAAAATCATAAGGCTAATGATAAAAAACTCCTTAACTTTTAGGTTGAAGTAGCACTGGAATGAGTGACCTCCTAGAAAGCAAGTTACGCAGTTTTTCTAAAGCCAAAGTAAATAATACCTCTATATTTGAATCACGCGATGTTACGTAATTCATGGTTTTTAAATTATCACAAATCTCTGCCCATCTTTTTCCCCACTCTTGATATAAAAAAAAACTTCTTATGTGAAATAAAATTGAATGATCAGGAAAATCATTGTAAATCAATTCATAAAGTATATATAAACTCATATAAAATTTGCTAATTTTTGAGGACTTATGTGTATTTTTGTTCTCTCTATACTTACGACTAATGCAGGCTATAATTGTGAGTTTTAATTACCAAGTTAATAATGTGTAGAACTCAGAAATTAAAATCAGCAACGTGACATTTAAGGAGGTGATGGGGTCGTCGACGACAGAGGTGGCAGTGAAGCTTGACTGCAGTCAAAGCAACCCTTGTGACGATATAAAGCTCGCGAATATCAACCTCCAACATAACGAAAAATACACAGCCAAGACCATCTGCAACAACGTTTGTGGATCCACCATCATCGTCGTCGTCCCTCCAAGTTGTCTCTCATCATAATATTTTTAAGTTAGGTAGAGACTGATAATTAAATATAGATATGTGAAGCAGCACATTTATTAATGATACTAATTATAAAAAAATGCTTCTAATATATATATTTATTTATAACTGGTTGAAGTTTTTACATCATTAATTGACCTTTAAAATTATAAGTTTAATGATAACAAAATATATGGTCAACTTAATAACTTCAAAATCTAACTTAGTTGCGAATTTTAACCCAAATTAAATTTAATAATAAACGGGCTGATCAGAATCTAAAATTATAAGATATGATTCATGTTCACTAATTAACTTAACTTATATATTACCATTCTTATGTACAATTTTTCTCAAATCTTTTAAGTATTATAACATTTTTTTAATAATTAATTATTAGTTCATAAAAAATGTGTTTATAATGTGTGAATAATTTTTTTTTTAAATATTAATAGATGATTAAATAATTTTCTAGCATCAAATATTAAGTTGATATTATATAAACAACTTAATCGTCATCTTAAAGATTTGGTATCACTGGTAGAATATATGGTAAAAAAAAATTTTGTGATAAAAATATTTTTAGCATATATTATTAGTTAGAAATTTTAAAATTTAAACACATTTAGTTATGTTTTACAATAATCTCGAAAATTTTCACTTTCAATTTATTAAAATTTAAAGAAGTTTAAGCTGCTTAAATTCTTAAAAATAATTTATGAGAAATACGTGCATTAAAAATTAAAATAACATAGGTAATTAGTGTAAAATTATTTTGAGTCTTTTTTATAGATTATTTTTTCTTTTATTTTAGATTTGTAAAAATCTAATTAATTTAAGCTGAAATTAAAATTTTAATTTTGAATTGAGTGTAACCAGCTTTAAGCTGCCGCTTGGTTTGTTTTATCTCAGTACAAAATTTGGCCAAATTATTTTTATATTTTATTATATTATCTAACACCCACCGAATATAAAATTTCATATTTTAACAAAAGTTTTAATTTTAATTTAACAAATATTTTAATAAAACTTAATATTATTTTAAGTGATATATAAATTTAAATATTAAAATAATTTTATTTTGCATCACAAAAATATTTTTTTTCTTACTTTAATGTAACTTTTTTCATCAAATGAGGCCGATCAGTATGTCTAAAATTAAAATTCGCTCTAAACTTCCTCGTATTTCACTCGATTTGATCCTAATTTCAAGTGGTTCGAGAATTAATATCTGTATAATGATGTGCATTTAAGCTACATTTAATACATATGAATATATGTGGGCCTTGAGTGGGCCGGGCGGGCCCCAGCCCGTCCTGGCCCAGAATCTTCAGATACGGAGACTGGGAGGTCGCAGCTGCCGGATTGGCTTTCATTCAACACCCTGGATCCGCTCCCTGGTCCCCTCCACGGCCCGCAGAAGACCAACTCCTCTGCTGCCACGTGTAATCAAATTTTAGTCATTAAAGCTATAAGGATAACAAAATAGATAAACAAATAAATGTTTTTAAACAAATCATTCCATCAAAAATATCATAAAACACAAATAAAGAAAAGTATTTAAAGAAAATAATGTTTAGTTTAATATTAATTTTATCACTATATATTGAACATAATTGTTAATAATTAACAACCTATAATTACATTGTCGGCCATTAACGATTATCATGCCCTCACTACTAACTACTAAGTGTCACCAGCTAGGTTCCACTGTTAATTAATATTTGAGTTAAATTAATTATAATTCAATTAAAATAATATTAACAGTGTGTTACTAATATAATATTATTAGTTATAAAGTGATAGATATAAATAAAATCTAAAGAGTGAAATATATAAAAATGATTTTTCAAAGTGACGTGAATGTAATTGCCTATTATATTTTAATTTTTTTAATAAATAATATCAGATATAAATTTTTAATATAATTAATTTTAATTTTCATCTAACATAATTTTTAAAAAGTAATTTTTTTCAAATATCAAACAGGTCCTAATTACCAATTTTATTTTTTGTTTATATATATATATATATATTATTAATGTAAAACATCATCTACATCTATGATAACTATGTGCTGTTAAAAAATAAAAGAATTTATCTAGAAATATATATATATATATAATTTAGGGCAAATTACACCCAGGTCTTTGAGTTTAACGCTTTATAATACACAAGATCATATTTTTAAAATTATAATATCGGGTCTTTGAGTTTTAATAAATTATCAAATGGGTTTTTTTTATTATTAATTTTTTTTAAAAATTATCATTTTACCACCTGCCCCTCTCTCTCCTCCCGATCCCGCGCACATGCAAGGTTGTGCGGCCGCGCTGCGTGTGCGACCTGTCGGCGACCGCGCGGCCCGCGCGCATGCGCGAGAATCAGGAGGAGAGAGAGGCAGCCTCTCTCTCTCTCCTCCCGTCCTAGGGATGTTAAAAATATTCGAAACTCAAAACTCGCTCGGAACTCGTTTGATTTTTGAATCGACACGAAATTGGATCGAAAATTTTGAATCGAATCATGAGCTAAGGCTTTTGCCAAATTCGAGTTAGCCCTAGCTCGCTTGAAATATGATTCGATTTAGCTCAAAATGATATGTATATTATAATTAAATTATTATTATATATAATTTAGTTAGTAGTTTAGTGGTAGAGTAGAGAAGATATAAGATTTATTTTGAAGATTTATAGGGTTCAAATTCTCTTGAATACATAATATTTCTATATTTTTTTTACAATTACCAGCCGATTCGAATCATGATTCGAGCTGGCTCGAAAATCGAGTCATTTCGAGCCGAACTGGCTGGAATCATATCCCATTTCGATTTCGGACCGATTTCGAGCCGAACCGAGCTCGAAATTTTCGATTTCGAGTTGATTTCGACTGGCTCGAAATTGTCGATTTCAAGTTGACTTCGACTGGCTTGAAATTTTCAATTTCGAGTTGACTTTGACCGGCTCGAAATTGATCCGATAACAGCCCTACCCGATCCCCGCGCACGTGCGAGGCCTTGCGGCTGCCGGTGGGTCCAGCGGTTGCCCGACGTATGCGACCCATTTGATAATTTATTAAAACTCGGGGACCCTAATGTTAAATTTTAAAAATATAGACCTACAAATTATTAAGTATTAAACTTAAAAATCTGAATGTAATTTATCCTATAATTTATTTTATTATATTAGTTTCTTGCTCAATAATTTAATAAATAATTTTTTTGGTGATTTTAATTCAATAACTGCTGGTTATAAACTAATTTTTTGTTTAAATTTCTTACCATCAAACCAAGATAATGCTTGCTTTAACTTGATTAAATAAATAAAAATATCTGTACAAAATAATTTAACTAAAATATTAAAAATAAATTGAGTCTTCTAAATTTTGACTTAAATCAAGCTTAAATCAATAATAAATAAACCGACATAATTTAGTTCAAAATTAGATTGTTTTTTTTTTATTTATATTTTAATTTTATTCAGCTCAGTGGTCGAAGAATTAGGCTCGGAGATTTAGTTATTTGTTTTTCTTATAGTTGCATGTAAGTGAAGCGTTGAGATCGAATAAAAAAATTTCAATTAAAATCGTACCGATTCAAAATTAGATCGTTAATTTATGTTAGTTTATCAACTGCTTTGGGAACGCAAACGTTCCGTCTGGAAGCACGGGGAGTCTTCTGAACATGCGCACCGCATCGCACTTCCGCCGCGCTGCATGTTCACATTATCACTCAATTTTGAATTTCAATCATATTTACGGTTTTGCCATCGTTTGAAAAAAATCCATGTTATATAAAAAAAAAAAAAAAGTAATTACACTCGTGTCTCTGAATTTAACGCTTAATAACACAAAGATCTATTTTTTTAAATTATAACATCAGAGTCCCTGAATTTTAATAAATTATTAAATGAGTTTTTTTTTAAATTTTTTATTATTAATTTTTTTTTAAAATTATCATTATACTCTCAACCTCTTTCTCTCCTCCCCGTCTCTTTCTCTTCTCCCGATCGCGCGCAAGGGCGACGCCGCGCGACTGTCGGCGGGTCACGTGGCCATCGCCCATGCGCAAGAATTGGGAGGAGAGAGAGGCCACCCGCATGAGTAAGCAAGTATTATCACTCTGTTGAGCTAACTTTAATATCTATTTATTAATTTTGCTACCTCTATATTTAGTAACTAAATTGTATGGTTAATAGATTAGTTTAGGGTTTAATACTTTGCTAAGCTTTGCTCGATTAATGTATTTTTTTATTGTACAGCAAATGTTTCTGCTAAATTTTATGTTGGTTGTTCAATGTGCATTTTAATATTAGTTACATATATATATATATATACACACATATATATAT
>JAEMOT010002739.1:46153-62621 GCA_019297695.1 Apostasia ramifera | reverse complement strand
ATATTAAAAATTGCATAAGATGTGAAATAAAGTTAGAGAAAATTTGGTTCAATGTTATTTTGATGTTATGTCATATTATATTATTTAAAAAAAATATTAATGATATCTATAAATAATTTTATATAAAATTATAGAATTATTAGTCAAAAAATGACATCTAAACTACATGACACAATACTAAGATAATAACGAACCAAACGCCCTCTTAATTCTAAGATTTGTATTTTTGTGATAGATGTGTTATAAAGTTAATTTTTACAGTTAAAATTAATGTTAGACTAAAAAAATATCTCAAATCAAACGAGGCCTTTTAATTTTTGTGTTAATATGTTCGGACATATCTAAGGATTTGAAATGTTAACATCACATCTAATATTATCTTTAAATTTTTCACGTATAAAATAAAATGTGTTGTAATCTGATTCATTATATTATTTCTTTATCTTAATTTGTTATAAAAATTTTACATCGATGAGTTTAAATTGAGGTAAAAAAATTTTAATTTGTTATTATTATTACTAAATTTTATAGAAACTTAGATTTATTTCGGTGAACTTATGATATTTTTTTAAGTTTTAGATTAAGCTGGATTATATCGAACTCCTGATCACATAATTGCATATTATTAAGGGTAAATTACTAATAAATCTCTATAATTAACTTTTAATTATATTTTAGTCCATATTATTTGAAATTTTTCATTTAAGTTCCAAAAAAATGAAATAAAGATGCAAAAGTAAAGCAAAGTTGTAATCTAATAGGTCTTGATAATTTTAAAATGAGAACCAAAGTGAAATCTTTCAAAAAATAGAGACCAAAATATAATAATAAATCAAATGTAAGGACATATCAGTAATTTGCTCTATTATTAATTTATTGGGTAAATTGCATTTAGGATCTAAAAGGGTATTGCAAATTAATCCTAACTTTTTAAAAATCTCAATTTGAGCTTTTAAGGATGTAAAAGCGCCGTCGTTTGTTCCCAATTAAGACATTATTAATCTGTTACTATTATATCATATGATTATTTCTAATCGTTAGCTTTTTAGTTTTTTAGAATACAATTTTAATATTTTATATTTTTTAGCTTTAAATTTGTAAAGCAGAAAAAGTAAGAGATAAGAGAAAATAAAATTTAAACTTTTATTAAATTCATTTATTGAGGAGTTTATTGGAAAAGTTTAGATAGAGAAAAGAAAGTTTATATTTGATTTTCATTAGTTTGAAAAAAAAAATTATGATAAAGTTTTGAGAGAAATGCTCTAAAAAATTTTTAAAAAGAAAGAAGTTTGTAATGTCTATATTCAAATTATCAAAGACATATACAAAACTACTGTTACTTGTGTTTGAACACAAAATGATTTAACTAAGAGGATTTTTGGTTCGTTGTTATCTTAGGGGGTGTTTGGTTTGTTGTTATTTTGGTGTTATGTTATGTAATCTAGATGTCATCTTTTGACTAATAATTATATAATCTAATAGAAGATTATTTATAGATGTCATTAAACCAAACGATTGCTTTCTTTAGATAACATAACATCAAGATAACACTAAACCAAACGCCCCCTTAGTGTTATATTATGTAATTTAATGTCATGATATTTAGATGTCATCTTTTGATTAATATTTTTATAATATGATAGAAAATTATTTGTAGATGTCATTAAACCAAATAATTTTTTTCTTTAGATAACAGAGCATAACATCAAGATAATATTGAATCAAACACCCCTTAAGAATTTTCAATTACAGTTGACCTATATATATCTCAAAGTTCAGTTTTAAGCCCATAATTTTTTGCATTAGTTATGGAGGCCCTAATTGAACATATCTAATAAATAGTACTTTTGTTCATATTTTTTGCAGATAATATTCTTTTTATTGATAAAAATAAAGAATATGTTAAGATAAAATTTGAGTTGTGGAGGAATATCTTGGAATAATTTTTTTTTATTTTAGTAGATTAAATATTGAATATATGAAGTGCACATTTAGTTAATATGGAACACTTATATTAGCGAGATGATAATTGATAATCAAGTTATCAGAAAAAGTAAGTAATTTAAATATCTTATATTAATTATATAAAATAATGATAAAATAGATGAGGATATTATCAATAGAATTCAAATAAAATAGTTAAAGTGGAGAAATGCTTTTATTGTATTGTGTGATAAAATTTTTTTACTAAAATTTGAAGGTCAATTCTACATAACAGTTATAAGACTAATAATATTATATGATATAGAATGCTGGCTCACAAAATGAAAACACACAAGTGAAATAAATATTATAGAAATAAAAATATTAAGGTGAATGAGTGAATATAAAAAAAAATAGAATGAAAAATGAATATGTTTATGAGAAGATTGGGGTAGCCTCAATTGAGGATAACCTCAAGGAGTGTTGGCTAAGATGATTTGGATATATAAATCGTAGACTTATAGAAATTTCAGTAAAGAAAATTAAGTTATTAGATTTTGCCTGGATTAAAAGAGGAAGAGAAAGAATAAATAAGACATAATAAAAAATTATTAAAAAAATCTCATATATTTGGAGATAAAGGGAACTTATTATTTGATAAAGAGCAATAAAAATAAAAAGATTCATATAACTAACTCCACATAGTGGAATAAAAGCATGATGGCTCTTTTAAATATATGAATGATTCAAATAAGTAAAAAATGATTAAATTTTATATTTTTTTATTAATTTTAGCCTCATTTAGTTGGAGTAATTTTAAAAATATTTAAATTTTTTTTGAAATGAAAAGAGAAAAAAGTATATTTTAATATTATAATTTGAAATAAAATTATTTTATTATTGATGATTGTACTATAAGTGAAATAATATTGATTTATTTTATTAGAATATGATAGAGTATATGAATAAAATTTAAGATTAAAATTTATATAGAATATAAAATAAAATTAATTTTTAATATTTAAATTTAAGTATAATGTAAAATAAATATAAAATATTAATAAAAATGTTTTTAGAAAAATTTAAGATTTTTATGCCCCCAACTAAATAAGGCCAAAAAAGGCTATCACTAAAAAAGAGACTAAAATTATAATAAGTTTACAATCTCAGTAATTAAAATTGAAATGTTTTAGAAGTTGGGGCCAATATACAATGCCTTTCAGAGCTCAAGGGCTCCGATGCAATTTACCCTAATTTATTTAACATTATTCTGCGGGCGGGCTCCGCGCCGGCCCGACCCGGAGCCCAGGTTGGGCCCGTACAAATCTTTTGCGGAAGCCTGGGATCATCAATGCATTTTCTCTATTTGAATTTACGAATCGCTGTTCGCTGTCCGCTGTCCGCTGGCTGTCATCCCTCTTCTCTTCATGACTTCTTGACTCGCTCCCTCACTCCCTATCGCTCTGTCAGCCGAGCCTCCCTGCACCCTGCAGTACTACTATTCCCCTCACTGCACCGCCTCGATGCAAGCAACGAAGCAAGTTTGGAGCTTTGTTCTTCCTCTTTTCTGCCAGCTGCTAAGTTCTAGCTGTGCTTCCTCATCCTTCCTCTTCATTCTCTCCTCCATCCCCTCTCCAGCTCTTCTCTCTACAGAAATCCACGTTTTTTGTTGATGCTCTCACCGTTCTCTACTTTTCTCTCTTCGGAGATAGAAAAGTAGCAATGCCCACTCTTCCTTTCTTCATTATCTTCCTGTTCTGTTCACATCCTTTCATCTCCTTCACCCATGCTCGTAGAGTTTTACACCATCCCTTCTTCCCTCTGTCGTCCTCATGGCCGCCTGCACAACCTCCCTCCGTCGTCCTCCCCAAATACCCATTTTCCACCAACCAAAAACCATTCTTTCCTTCTTACTTAGCTCCTCCTCCGCCGGAGGCGGTCGCCTCCACCTCTTCCTCAACCCTGCCTACCTTCCCAGCCAATATCTCTTCGCTAATCACCCCTTCTTCCCACTCCACCGCCACCAAGCTCCTCCGCGCAATCGCTGTCCCCATTCTCTCTCTAGCGCTTCTGTCCCTTGTCATCGTTCTATTATTCCTTTTCCGCCGGCAAAAACAACGGCGCCCCGACGAAAACGACGAAGAAGGGTCCGACAGCGACCGTCTTTTCCCTCCCAACGCCGCCGCCTCTGACAGCCGGAAGCCTTCAGCCAACTCCGGACCAGTGAGCGCGGAGTTCCTTTACCTGGGTACTCTCGTAAACTCCCGAAGCCAGGCCGAGGAAAGCACCGCTGCGGCGGCGCCGGCGGAGCCCCTAGCCAGTTCACCGGAGCTCCGTCCGCTGCCCCCTCTCGCTCGCCAGGTCCTCAGGGAAAACGGAGAAGTGGGTTTCTTTTTCTCCTCGGAGGACGAGTTCTACTCCCCCGGAGGTTCTCCGGGGAAGAAGGGTAAATCCGGCGGCAGGCTGGCGGCGCCGCCTGACAAACGCGGGTCTACTGTTTCAACTCTCAGCTCGCCGTCGTACCCATCTTCAAATGCGGCGTCTTCTCCTTCTCGTTCCTCGGTGACCGCCTCTTCCCCGCCGATTGGTTCTCCAAGTATTGCTGTTTTCCGGCCACCGCCTCCTTCTCCATCGCCGCCGCGACCACCGCTGCTTCATGTCAATCCTTCGCCTCCCAAGGGGAAACCGCCTTCCCCTTCTCCACCATACCCCCCGCCTGAAAAACCATCGTATACGTTTTCAAGCCAGAACGTTAGGTCCCCAAGGAGCATTGGCGACTTTGCCAGAAACCCATTTGCCGGCTGCCCGCTGGCGAGGCATCCGCCCCCACCGCCGCCTCCACCGGCCGGATTCTTGGAGACCCTCTTCGCTGAATCGACAGCCGCTGATTTGCTGACCAGTTCTGATAGAAATGAAGTGAGCGATGGAACACACAAGCCGAAGCTGAAGCCTTTGCACTGGGATAAGGTCAAGGCGAGCTCTGACCGACCAATGGTTTGGGATCAATTGAAATCAAGCTCGTTCAAGTAGAAATCTTCCAATGTGTTTGTCTGCATTTTGCTGAAATACTTTGAAGATAGCAAAATTTGGTTAATTTGCAGGTTGAATGAGGAGATGATTGAGACTCTGTTTCTCTGTGATGCGAAAAACAGAGCGAATGAAGGTGGAAGGAGGCCCATGATTTCCACAGTATCGCAGGAAAACAGGGTTCTTGATCCGAAGAAGGCCCAGAATATAGCAATATTGCTTAGAGCATGGAATGTGACCAACGATGAAGTTTGTGAGGCACTTTTGGATGGTAAAAGCATTCTATTTTCGACAACCTTGCTGTTGATATTTGCAATTTTCCTTAGGTAAAAGCTCAGGTTATTCAAGTTAAGCAGCTTAACTTAAGCTATCTCCTACACAGCTTCTTAACTCACCATTTAATCAACCATAAGCAACTTGAGAGGCTTAGGGTATACAAAATTTCATTTTGTGTTGAGCAACATAACTGAAAAACATACAAAGAACTGTTTGGATGCAAAATTTATTTAAACACAAGTAGATTAGCTTTTTTTGTAACAAAAAAAAAGAGCACCAGGGGTTTCTATTTTTTGAATTATTCTACATTTTTGCGTTATTTTTTCGACTCATCACTTTGGTTCTTACATTTTTGTTAAAAAAACAAAGTTTAGTCCTTTCAAATATGACGCCATTTGCTGCATCGAAAGAGGCAAAGTTTAGTCCAAGCCTCCACAATCTCATATACGATAAAGTTGCGTGGTATTAGTTTCTATTTGTAATCATGAACCTTTGAAAAGATGAAATAGAGAATCTAGAGAGAGGATGCTTTGTTCTTTCAAATATGAATTTTGTATCTTGAGCCGTTGGGATCCCTCTTATTAATCTCCGCGAATCATACACAGTGTAGTAATTAGTACTCTTAGGGCATGATCATTTAAAAAAGTCGTTGTTTGAACAGTCACATGACGATAGATGACATAAAATGTAGTTGACACGTCAATCAAATTTTAGATTCTATTAAAATGAAAAAATGCAAAGACCGAAGTGACGAATGAGTGGAATAACAGAAGTGTGTCATTTCTCAACATGAATTAACCAAAGCCTTTTTTCCCCGATAAACTATTACATAATTATTCAACTGGAATGTTTTTAATTTCTAGGTTGCCTCAACTGAGGATTAGTCTAGAGAAAGTGAGCTTAGATGATTTGTAATAACATAGTATTTGGCCGAGTTAATTCTTTTATTTATTTATTTTCACATGAAAACCTAGTCCTCCATAACTAATTTCATATTTCTGTACTGTTTACTTATTGCTAGAAGCTTCTAATTTGTTTCAAGTGTGATTAGTCTTTGAATTTGTTATGTTCTGACTATGATTTATTGTGTCTTCTCATTGAATGGGATTCACTTGCATAAATTTTTCCATATATTTAATCCTAAGGAAAAGAGAAATCTTAATCTTTTCAGTTCACATTTATTTGCTATTGTGTTGAGCAAAATGTTCTTCTTTCTACAGAAATTAGGAAAAAGAAGTTTTTTGACCATCATGTATGTTCCAAGTTCCTTTCGACTTTAATAATCTGTGATGCGCTAAAATTTTTGATGAAAAACCCTCGATGAATGTTGTGTTCCAAGGAGTCATATGTTGTTCCTAGATTCGCCTTTCTTCGCTTTTCTAAATCTAAAAGTTCGCACAAATGTATATGAATGCACACAATATACAATTGTATCTGTATATGTAGATGATTATTGTCTTGTATCGTCTTAAGGGAAAAATAATAGTCTAGAATTTTTAATAGGGTAAACATCATCTAGGTCCCTAAGGGTGGACCCCTATCTCCCGACAATCTATAGATTTGAATTCATTTCTAATGCGGTCTCTGAGGTATACATTTTTCACTTGGTTCCTCTATTAGGTGAAATCTTAGCTAGATTCGTGGGATCGCAAGAAATAGGGGTCTAACCTTAGGGATCCATAAGAAAGGAATTCAAATTCATGTACCAGCATGAAATAGTGGTCCAACTTGAAGGATCCACATGATATTTACCCTTTTTAATATGCTCATTGTATTGTTTGAAGAAGCTTGCTGGTGTTGCTTAATGAAAACTTGCCAATCTCTACGAACAGGCAACGCAGATGCTTTAGGTAATGAGCTTTTGGAGACATTACTGAGAATGTCGATAAACAGAGAAGAAGAGCTTAAACTAAGAGAATACAATGACAATTCCCCTGTCAAGCTTGGTCCTGCAGAACGATTCCTCAAGGCGGTCATTGACATACCATTTGCATTCAAAAGAGTTGAAGCCATGCTCTATATTGCCAATTTTGAGTCAGAAATTAATTACCTTACAAAAACGTTTCAAACACTCGAGGCAAGTCGATTCTTCACTTGAGTTCCTCCGCTTTCTTTTATAACTGCAGATAAGAAGTTTGATTTGAGCCAATGTTAATTGTTTCATTTCCATTTGAAAATTTCCCCAAATATTTGGGATAACACTGATGAAGTGCAAGGCATAATTTGTGTTTCAATTATTTTAGGTTGATGTTCATCCATTAATTTAATCGAACCCATTTATGCCCTTCACCCTTGTACTTAGAAAGACAATAATTTGTAATTCTTTAGGACGTTTTTGAGTGAAGTCTCAATGTTATTTATTATGCTTTTCATCAATTGTTTTAAAATTTCTTGGCATCAAAATAAAGAAAAATGTTCATTGTTTTTCAATTTTGTGGCATCTGAGACTTTAGGGGTGCAAATGAGCCGAGCTTTAGACGAGCTGTTCTATACTTGAATGGATAAGGGCTTGAGCTTAAACATATTTTTTAAAAGCTTGGTTCTCAAGCGAACAAGCTTAAGCATCTTAATTTCGAGTCATTTATGTCCATGAACATTGCATATGAAGAATGTGAACTTGTTTATTTAAAGCTTTGATTATGTGCTTAATTAGAGGCTCACTATTTTAATCTAGTTTACCTCATATTTCTAATATATGGTCTACAATGAATAAATTACTTATTTTTATTTACCATTTCCTTTCATGGGTAATTCAATTTAATGGTTGATGAATAGACCATAACAATCTTTGATTTTTGAGCTTTATATGAACTTGTTTAGATAGCTCAAAAACTAGCTTAATGTGAAACTTGATAGTTGGTTCGATAAGAAAATTGGTAGTTCATGAACAAGCTCAAATTGAGCTCGTTATATTGTAAGCAAACCGAGCTTGAACATAATAGTCCGCTCATGAGTGAGCTTGAACAATGAAATCTGAAACGAGCTTGAACACGGACGTGAGTCACATGACCAAGCTCAGTTCGGCTTAGTTTATATATAGTTGTCTTTCAAAGTAAATGATCAATGTTTTTCATAGTGTTTTACGTTTTCTTAAAGGGTGAATTACACAAATTTTGATTACATTTTGAAGGCGTTGCACTCTATTAATTCTTATGATATATAGGGCCAATAACTTGGTTATAAATTTTGAAAAAGAAAAGATGTTAGACATGATAGAATCAAGAAAAATGCTTTGTAGCCCCAGGTGACTTAGATTTTGAAGCCAACTAGAATTCCTAATTGCTAATGGTGCGCTACATAGATAAAACAAAGTTAATTTTGCTTACGTGGCATTGGTGTGAAATAAGAAAGAATCATGTGATCATAAAAATATTGATGACAGTGATCATGAATAAGCCGAATGAACATTTTACCTCTTGGTTTCTATTAATAGAAAGTCATCAATCTGCTAAGGCTGCTGATCTTTCATTTCTCAGGCAGCCTGCGGAGAGCTAAGGTGTTGCCGCCTGTTTCTTAAGCTTCTTGAGGCTGTTCTCAAGACGGGGAATCACATGAACGTTGGAACAAATCATGGCGATGCTCAAGCCTTCAAACTTGACTCTCTTCTAAAGCTGGTCGACATAAAGGGTTCAGATAGAAAGACAACACTTCTTCATTTTGTCGTCCAAGAAATTATCCGCGCTGAAGGTGCTCGCATTTCCACGTCGGGTTCATCGATTTCAAAGCCTCACTCAACCACCATAGGAGACGACCTCGAGTGCCGAAGGCACGGTCTGAAACTTGTCTCTCAGCTTGGGAGCCAACTAAGCAACGTGAAGAATGCAGCCAGCATAGATTCTGAAGTGCTTAGCAGTTATGTCTTGAAGCTTGCAGGAGGGATTGGAAGGGTTAGAGAAGTTATTAGATTAAATGAGAATTTGAGCCCGATGGAGAACAGGAAGAGATTCCATGAATCCATGATAAGCTTTCTGAAGAAGGCTGAAGGTGAAATTGTCAATCTTCAAGCTAAAGAAGGCACTGCATTTTCCCTGGTGAAGGAGATGACTGAATACTTCCATGGCAATGCAGCGAACGAAGAAGCTCACCCATTCAGAATTTTCATGATTATAAGAGATTTCTTGAACTATCTTGATCAAGTATGTAAAGAGATTGGAAAGATCAATGAGAGATCGGTCATCAGCTCTGTCCTTCGTTCAACTGCCAGGCCCAGAGAAGCTGAAGTTCCACTGGTGTTCCCGGAGTTTCGCAGAGCGAGCGCTGGAAGTTCTGATGATGAGGGCTCTTCATCTTCTTCTTAGATCAGCGCAGGCAGTATTAGTCTACTTTGTTGCGGTGAAATTTTGGCTAGAAGCTAGTTGGCCTTCTGGTTGCAGGTTCCTTATCTATCGAGTGGCTATAGAGATTACAATGTGGAACAGTTTCTTTAAGTTAATGCCTATAGAGTTGAACTATATGGAAATATATATCTCTAAGATAAACATCAGATATATGTATGTGTTTCTGTGGTACATTTGCTCAAGTTGATGGGATGGTAAATGTGCTGGCTAACTTGTTTGTGCTGGTTTAGTTAATGGGTTGAATACCTATTAGAGATTCATCTTCCCATAATTTAGAATGATAAGAATGCATCCAGGGCAGTTTATCTGCTAACATGAACTCCTATGTGTGAAAAGTTGAATAGCAGTCTCATAAATTTTTTTATCAAATTTAATAAGCATCTTTCCTTCGTATAAATTTAGTATAATGGAGAGAGAAATTAGCGGCTTAAAACAGGTGAAAAAATGGATAATTTGATTCGTTGGTCATATTACAGAACATCTTTAATATTGGAATAATAACTGAAAAGGTAGAGACAATAATAGTAAAATGGGATAATTGCAAATAAAGTAACACATGGCACTGTTAGAAAGGAACAAAATACAATAATATGTTCTTATCAACACAATAAATAAAGTTATCCTAATTATTGGTGAATATCTTGTTTTATTCATATTTGTTCTATTCATAGTATAAAGGTTAGATAACACGAGTAGTTTTCCATATTCCCTATACAAGTTTTTATATCAAACAAAACGCATCCTCCACAATTTATTCAGTTTATTCTTGCCAAAATTAATATTCCTTACAGCTATGGCCATTCCACACGGTCCAACATCAATGCATCATGGATGAGAGCCAATGGTTCCCTGTACTAAATCCTGCAAAACAAAAGTGAGACAAAAGGCCTGGTATAATCAGATCAAAGGAATAATTATGCTCACGCTCATATTGATTTTGTTTGCATATGAAGAAGATTATCTAATGGGAAAAATATGTCTAAATAGATGAATCAACCACTAGGATCATGTTTGTTTGAAAATTAAAAATTAACCTAGTTTAATTTTAACCTGACATATTACATCATATATAAAAGTTAATATTAAAAATTAACTTTATTTCACATCCTACACACATTACTAAAATGATAACTAACTTATATCGCATCCTTCACATATCCCAACATAATAACTAACTTTATATCACATCTCTCACATATCCCAACATAATAACTAATTTTATATCACATCATTTACAACTTTAATTAAAAAAATATCTTTATCCAAGTTTAATTTTAACCTTATTAAATTTAACCTTGCAAACAAACAAGCGTCAAATATTGCTTCAGGAGGAGAGTGAGAACAAACGTGCTGATGATAATCTAGTCTGAAATCAAAGATAACACAACAAATATTTTGAAAATGTAAGAAAAATTCAGAATATAAAAGGAGTAAGAAAATAACACCATAAATCCCCCGACGGATAATATTCTTAAGTTTGACCAGGAAACATTCGGGTACTCAACTAGGAGGTGGGGGTTTAGAGAAGCTATTATTTTTGACCTAGAGTTGCTTTATTGGGGCCACAAATGAGCCACTGAGGCCAAATCTGTACAAGGTCCCAATCGTGAGAGAACCTCGAAGTTTGGTGTAGTCGAAAAGCTGTTGTCGAAATCTCGTAGGGTTCTTCGACAAGCATGATCTTTGATAAGGCCAAATCGAGGTTTTGGTCCTCCAAGATTTCTAACTAGCATTCGAACACCCAAGTTGTGTATAACTTGAAGAAAGAGACTCGTCGATGCCAATGAAGATAATTATTTTTGGCAAAAACTATAACATCTGGAAGTGCAAAATTTGGGATGTTCTAGTATGAAAGAATTCACATCGACCTTTGCTGAGTGAAGAAAAACTGATTGAGATAGAATCTGAAAAGCGAAAGATGGATGAAAGAGCTTCCATTCTTATTCACATGTAGCTAGAAGCCATCTTGTTTCACCTCATGGAGAAATAGGTTACATCTATAACATTGAGGAGGAAGTTAGAGAGTATGTACATGAGAAAAATAGTAGGCCACAAGATTTTCCTAATCAAGAAGCTAATGAACATGAAGTCGAAACAGCTGGTCTCCATTGAGAAGACAGTTTGATGGATGCGTTGCACTCACATCAACTGTTGCATTCATTGCTCCAGAGTTGCGAAACTCTTATGGTCTTTCTGAGTAACTTTATCCCTGAAAAAGGAATTAGAATAAAACTCGTAACCTTGTGTCTGTTGAACTAGGAAACGAGACAATTGTGGGGCTCTTTGAGTAGCAAGGCCTTGATCACTCAAAAGGAGAGAACTCAGAAAAGGGATGTGTCCCAGTAGAAGCATCGAGAGAGAAATAAATCAAATGTTATATTATCCATAAGAGAGTGCTATTACTATGACAAGCTAGATCACATTATGAGGAGTTGTCAAAAAAGGAAGATGGATTAGAAGAATGAAAATGAAAAGGGCACTAATTCGTGTCTTCATGGCCACCAATCACAGTTGCAGCTGAATAGTTGTTCTTGATGACTTCTATTGTTGAAAATACTAGAGAATGCCTTAACTATGAGGAACTTATGTGGATAGTTAATTCTAGCACATTTTACCACTTAACATCGAAGAGGGAGTTGTTTTCGACATACAATCCTAGGGATAAGGGCATCGTGAAAACGGATAATAGCAGTGTATTGAAAATTGTAAACAGTGGGACATAGAGCTTGAGACTAGTTTCGAGTGCAAGCTGAAGCTTAGAATTGTGAGACATGTTATGAACATTCACCTCAACTTAATAACCACGGGGAAGCTAGATGGGAGGAATACATTAGTAGTGTTGGCCGAGGGCAATGGAAGCTATCCAAAGCATCATGCATGAATCAAGTGTTGTTCATTGTATTGGCTAAAGACAAGGATTTGCAAACCTTCAGTGGGAGTTACTAAACATGAAACCTTGAAAGATTATGGCACATGAGGATGGGCCACATGAGTGAAAGAGGCCTAAAGATCCTCAAGAGTTGAAGCTAGTTCCAAATTTGTAGGGAACGCTAGAGAAGTGAGTTCATCATCTAGTTGGGAAGCATCCAGAGGACCCTTTGTAAAGTTATCATATTATTAAAGGAAGAAATCTCTTGAGAATCAAGTCACATTCACCAATAATTTTTCAAGAAAAACATGAATGTATCCTCTAAAGACAAATAATCAAGTCTTCGAGAAGTTTCTAGAGTTCTACACATAGTTGAAAGGGAACCCAGAAGGTGTCTGCAATGCATCCCACAAATAATGGAGGACAATATATTAGTTACTTTGCTGAGCACTACTAAAGAAAAAGAAATTGACATTTGCGAATTATGTCGAAGTTATCTCCATAGAATGGGGTTGTTGAAAGCTGAACAAGACCATTGTAGAAAGGATCAGATGCCTACTTTCTCGTGCCAAGTTGTTAAAGATGTTCAAGTCGGAAGCAAAGTTGATTGTTATGGACGTGATCAACTGGAAGCCAAGCATGCACTAAAGGGGGAACTTTTTGAACAAGTTTGGAGAGGAAGAACAATTCTATAAAATGCTTGTACGTATTTGATTGTCGTGCCTTCGTGCACATACTGAAGCATGAGGGGGCCAAACTTGATGCCAAGTTATGTTTGTGCATTTTCTTAGGCAACTCACACAATGAATTTTGGTATAAGCTATGGGACCCAAAGGCAATGAAGATGATCAGGAATTGATATGTTCATCGAGAATTAGACTCTTGAAGATTGGAAGGAGAGATGAGTCAAGCATCTCTAACAAACCTCAACAATAAAGAACTGATTCAGATTGATGGGGGTGTTAAAGAAATCTCAAAGGATGCAAATGTCGAGGAACAATACTAGGGAATCGAAGATGAAGATGAAGAAATTGTACAAGAAATAGACAAACAAGCTGAAGATGAGGAAGAGGTCTTCTAGGATGCATTTTCAAGAATGCTCAATTAAGTAGAACCTTAGAGGTCCTTGAGAGTTCGTTTTGTTCCGATGAAGTATTCAACAAGTGACTATGTGGTGCTAACTGATATTGAGGGAATGCAGGAGGAACTGGCATCCATGAATAAATGCAATATGCATGAACTGGTTGAGCCCCCAAAAGAAGGGGAGCTTTGAAGAACAAATGGGACATCAAGTTGAAGATTGAAAGGCAATACCCAGATATAAAACTGGGTTGATTGTGAAGGAATTTGAAGAGAAATTTGGGATTGAATTTAAAGAAATATTCTGAGTAGTAATGACGACGCTTATCTGTGCGGTGCTAGCTCTATTTACTAGTCAAGATCTCAAAGTACAACAAATGGACATGAAGATGACCTTCCTTCACAGTTGAAACGAGGTCTATATGGACACCAAGAAGGTTTCGAGAAGAATGGAAAGGAACATTTGCTCCACCAGCTAAAGAAGAGTTTGTACGGCTTGAAACAAGCTCTAAGACAGTGGTAAAAGAAGTTTGATGTATTTATGACTTAACACACATATCGAAGAAGCACCTTATGCCGCTACATGTATATGAAGAAGGTCAAATGTGGGTATTTTATCACATTTCTTCTCTACATTGATAGCATACTAATTTTTTATCAAAATGTCGAAAAACACAAGAGGCTAAAAGTAGAGCCTAGCAAGGTCTTCAGCATAAAGGACGTAGATCTAGCTAAGTAAATACTTGGTATCAAAATCAAGAGGGATGCAATATGAAGATGTGGTTGTCGCAAGAAGCTATGTTAAGAAGATATCAGAGACAATCAACACGAGTAACGCCAAGCCATTGACAACCAATCTTATCACTAATTGTTGGTGAAGCACTATTCATCAAAGTTGAAAAGCAAGAAATGTCGAAGATTCCATAATCGTCTGTAGTTGGATGTTGATGTATGGTCTGCACGAGACTGGACATTTCATATGTTGTGAAAGTGGTAAGTAGATACTTGCCGTCATGTTTATAGGGAGAGCAGTCTCTTGGCAACACAAATTGTAGAATTGTGTATCCTTATTAACAATAGAAGTAGAGTACAATGTTGCAACAAAATATTGCAAGGAGCTATTGTGGATAAGGTGGTTCCCTGTGATAATAATGATTTTTAATGTTAAGAAATGTGTTGAAGTTAATTATTCTCTAACAAGATTGTTTAGTGATCTAATCATAGAACTATTATACTTAGGTCAACTATGATCAAGCTAAATAACCCAAAAGTTGTACCTGCGCTTCATCAAATCAGCCACAGATTATGTTTGAATCAAGCCGAAGGATGGATGGATGATTGAAGAATGAAGATCTTATTTATTACTAATTTTTGTTAAAATAATTTTTAACCTTGTTGTAAGAATGGTTTTGTGCATTTTTCTTTAGTATAATTGGTCTTGTGTTAGAATAGCTTAGATGATGTTTTTTGAGCACTTAAATCCTATGTGCATCGTGGCTAACCTAGTTAGTTTTAAGTGGGTTGATTGTTCGCTTTGAACGATCAAGGATTTGTTGATTGATCAAAGACAACGTCAAGTTTGGTCTAGTTGATTGCTTGATCGATAGTCTGATCGACTTTGACTGGCTTTTTTGGTGATATCGTTTCCTCTAATCGATCAAGCTATTGTGATCAATCAATTGATCGATCAAAACCATCTGAAATTATAGTCATAGGATATAACAGCTAGAATTCTAGTCAATCATTTAATCGATCAGGGGCTTCCCTATAGCAGTTTTTTAGCTGTTATAGTCAGAGGTATTTGAGGGGATTGGCTAATTGTTGGGCTTTTCTTGATTTTTTGACTTCTTAATTGCTCCCAACAACCTTGTTGAACAAAAGTTCAATCATTTAGTGGAATAATGAGTAGTTTTCTTTTTCAATTTGTGATATACTTGTTAACCAGGGAATTAGATTATTCTTTTTCTTTAATTTTGGACTTGCAAAAAGGGTATCCAAGCTAGACTTGGAGATAGTTTGATTGTGCCCACACTTAAATGTGAGGAGGGCTTTTAGCTAAGAGCTAGAAGAGATTGTACGAGTCTCTCCACCTTTGTCCAAAGGAGAGATTCATAATAGTGGATTATTAGACTAGGCCAAACCACATTATATTGTGTGTTCATAATTTCATACAATTGTTGATTGCTTTTACTTTATTATTTGTACATTTGTACATTACCTGCATGTGGGCGTTGCCCCCATTAAAGTGCAACTGACTGGCTACTGCTAGCCAGGGTTTTCAGAACCGGATCGGACCGGCCGGTTCGACCGGTTCAACCGGGAACCGGCCCAAGGTCCGGTCTGGTTCAATATTAGAACCGAAATTAAGTAAAAACAGGGTTGGACCGGTAAAAACAGGGTTGGACCGGTAAAAACTGGGTTGGACCGGTAAAAACCGGTCCAACCGCCAAATCGGACAAACCAGAATTATTATTTGAGCTTCTTATTTTATTTTTATACATTAATATTTGGGCATTAATATTTTAATATTGATGCTATATTTTGAATAATAATTATTTTATATAATGGATGTTTAGCTAATTTATTATTTTTTTATCATGAATTTATTTCGAATTGTTATAAAAGAGACAAAGTATTTTGAATGATAAATTGACAAGAGCAATTATATTCATTTTATTTTGTAATTTTTAATTTTTTATACATTTCTTGTAGTAGTAAATTTTTTAAATTAGTTGTACTATTTTTTTTCAAAATATTTTTTAGGGCAAATTTCACCCAGGTCCCTGAGTTTAAGGGTTATTATCACACAGGTCCACGTTTTTAAAATTCTATCTTCGGGGTCCCTAGGTTTTCAAAAATTATCATCTGGGTCCCTTTTTTATTTTTTTATTATTAAAAAATATAAAAATTACCATTATACCCTTACCCTCCCTCTCTCCTCCAGATCCGGCAGCCG
>JAEMOT010002739.1:12767-45628 GCA_019297695.1 Apostasia ramifera | reverse complement strand
AAACGTGGACCTGTGTGATAATAACTCTTAAACTCAGGGACCTGGGTGAAATTTGCCCTATTTTTTATCATATTTTAAAAACTATTCTCACATTTAGAAAATTTATATTTAATTATGATGTAATTATTAAGTCATCCGGTTGAACCACGGTTCAATCGGTTGAACCGATAAAACCATGAACCGGTCTATTGACCGGTTCGATCTTCGGTCCGGTTCTAAAAACCTTGCTGCTAGCTGCCAAATTTTTTTAAAAAATATATATATTATTATTTTTTAATTAAATATTAATTTATTATCAAATTTTTTTAAATATATATATATATATTTAATATTTTTAATTAAATAACAGGCCAACCCGAAACTTGGAACCTAACTGGATCTGGACCAATTCCAAGTTTGGCCTACCGATTCTGGACTCCAAGTTTGGCCTACCGGTTTCCGACCTAGTCCAGAACCGATAGGAATCAGACTGGACTGGAACTAGTTGAACCGAAGCAGAACCGGTCTGGTCCGATCCGATAAGCAGCTCTAAGTGAGGTGCAGCAAAAAATAATTGGCTATCTAAAAGTTCATCTCTTATGAAGGCTTCATAAGAGTTGAAGATGGTCTTTCGTTAGTCACTTAGAGCTCTATGAGGTATAAGTGAGGATACTAAAATACTCTTATAATCAACTAGTTGCTTGGTTTGTGGTAACCGTGAAAGGTTGTTCTCACTAAACTCTACAAAAATAGTCTATTGTAATATATTTTTCATATTGTATAAGATCATAATTAGAGGAGTTTGTTAGAAGTTCGAAGTAGTCGAAAAGCTGTTGTTGAAATCTTTATAGAGTTCTTCAATAAGCTTGATCTTCGATGAGGGTAGGTTGAGGTTTCAGTCCTATGAGGTTGCTAATATATCTCTTGTTTGCCATGACCAATAGTACAAGTCAAGCATTATAAGGGGGATGCAACAAAGAAATTAAAAATCTACTAAAATAATCGATAATGGCATCATGTTGGTGTTTGTACAAGATTGAAGATCATAGAATACAAAGAAAATGATGGCATACCAAGGAAGCTTAAAGGTGTTTTTCCAACTACCCTCCTTAGAACATTTGGCGTGCATTTTGCCCAACCTCATAATAATTTCTACAAATGTTGGCCTGACTGTAGGGTCTCTGTCCCAGCATTCTTCAATCAATCTGCACAAAAAACTCCACATTGGCCTCGAGAAACTCAATCATACATGGAAAACAAATAGATTTGCAACTAATCACATAATTTTCTCTTCTTTTCTCATTTGTACTTGTTTCTTTTCTAAATATGAATCACCATGTTTGCTTCTAAGGTTGTGTAAAGTGGTTTGCTTCTAACCTGATTTTTACCTAACGAAAAAAATATAATTTAGCATTTAAAACTATACTAACTAAAAATGTAGAGCTATTATTTGATAGAATGCAATGGAAATAAAAGATTCATGTAACTGACCCTATCTAGTGGAATAAAGACTTAATTGTTGTTATTCAAAATTATACTAACCTCTAAAAATCATCTTAAAAAGAAGACATTTATAATGTGTGGATTGCCTCTAACCATATGCCACCTAAATTCTAGATTTACCAGATCCATGTAATGAGAATTTCTATTTCTTTTAGTAAAAAGCTCTATATAAGATTGTATATTTTTTATCAGATAACTATGTCTTTGATCTTGATGTCTTTCCCTATTGCAATAGGACCTCGATTGACTTCAGCTAATATAATAGGGAAAGAACTTGACAAGGTTTTGATGAGTTTCAATAATCATTAAAAGGAAAATGAAGAGAAAGGGAGAAATCTTTCACATGCCTCTATTTATTTATTAACACATCAATGATAGTGCTGAGTACTTACTCCTTTAGGTCGGATGGATGACTTTTGGATTTAAATTTCAAAGGTGGCCTTAGTCCTTCCAAACAAATCATTTTAACAGCATCTTCAGGAGCCCTATTATGGAAAGGTGGAGCGCCATCCAGCATCTGGATCCACAATAACAGCAAAAGGAAACACATATGATTAATATGCTTGTTAGTACTTTCCCGTCTCATCACAGCCATTGGCAGCAGTCCATTTACAACATCTTAAAGTAAGGTGATTATTTTATTCTAGGGCATTTACGGACATACCGCATAAAACTATTTTATTTATGTATTAAACACTCAATTCTCAATAGTTTTAATTGGGACAGTTTAAAGACTATATTCCCTATCACAATACAAGGGATAAAAAGTGTGATAATAACAGGCAAAATGGTTAAATACTTTAATTGTTATTACAATCACTTTAAGATCTGAGATGTAAATATTGAGAATTAAATGTTTAATATGTGAACCTCTTGTTTTGAGTGTAATGTACTTAATTATCCCTTTATCCTAATTTTATTATAGGATAAGCATGCCAAAAAAGAATAACACAAGTATTTTTAAAAATTTTAAAACTACAATGTTCTAATTGCTTTTTTGGTGATGACATGATGTTTAATAGCAATATTCTATTCCAACAAAGGAGAGTTGTTCTTGTATAGTTAAACTTGAGCATATAAAACAAACCTCATATAAAATGAGACCAAAAGAGAATGAATCAACTTTATTATCAAATACTTCATCTTTGTAAACTTCAGGTGCCATATATAAACCTACCACAAAAATTAACAATTTGTTATATTAAAGACAAAACAAAAGGCCATTTTGGTAAAAAAAAAAATCACGAGAGAAACATATAAAACAAACTTCAAGAGGTATATTCAGAACAAACAGTTATATGCATCATATTTACAATAAAAAGTGCTTGTGAGCTAGGAAGCATAGACACAATTCGAGGATATAGGAATATGACACGATATGACTACACAAGGATATGACACAATATAACTACACAAGGATATGACACAATAAGTTACACCGACATATCAACTTTCCAAATTACAAGATATGGGAACAAAAAGACATGTCAAATAATATATCATATTTCTATGTGATTATATAAGTTCACTATAATTTTTGCTCAATATTATAGAAACAACTAGAAAGCACGAAGGTGCCATGAGAGTAAAATACGACAAGACACATTGGGATGTACAAAAGTGTCTATGCTTCCTTGCTTGTGAGGTAAAATAGTCATAGATGAATTTGAGAGCATGATGTACAGGTAAAAGAAATCAACTCAATATTATCAGCTAAACAAACTTTTGTTAGATGGAGAGCTTCAAGATATAGTGTGTAAAATATTTTTATCTGGTGGCTTATTTAATAAAGTGAAACAATTTTCTAAGATAATGGTGTGTTCCATCTTTTATTTTGTTTTTGTATAACACTTAAACGTACACACATGCACACAAATGCACACACAAGCACATACGTACCCGTGCTCGAGCGTGCGTGCACAGACACACACAAACACACTTGTGCACGCGCAGACACAAACACACACGTGCGCGTGCGCAAACACAGACACACACCTTGTGCGCGAGCAAACACACACATAAAGATTTAGCCAATTATTAAGTTGAAAGGAAAGCTTTCTGACTACTATCTCACCAGCTATGCTATACATACATACAAACATACATATATATATATATATATATATATATATACATATATTATCAAATTGAAGGGAAAGCTTTCTAATTACTATCTCACCAACTATGCTATATATACATATATATATATTATCAAGTTGAAGGGAAAGCTTTCTAATTACTATCTCACCAGCTATGCCATATATACATATATATATATTATCAAGTTGAAGGGAAAGCTTCCTGATTACTATCTCACCAGCTATGCTATATATGAATTAGTGGTCATATTAGAGTCGGCTGCAGCAAATTTGATTTAACTAAATGAATGGGTGTGATATCTATGGGCCTGTTTGATTGACCACTTCAAGCGGTTTCAAGCGGGACGAAGACGATTTAATAAAATTAATAAGCCAAACAATTCTAATTCATCCCATAAATCTGAATCCGTTTTAGAAGCATGAAACAGCTTCAAGGCCACGAAACTGAAACCATCAAAAAGGTGGTTTCAGACTCGCGATTGCTTCTTTTTTTTTTCTCAGATTTTTAGAAAAATATATATGGAGATAAATTTGGTATTTTTCTTAAGGCTAAAACTAAGGGATAATTAAATCTGATAAATTCAAAATTTAAAGAATAATAACAAATCATCTTTTGACTCATAACCACATCTCTTAAATATCTCAAATTTTGATATATATCCTTGTGAAAATTTTAAATTAATAATATTCAAATAAATTATAAAATTTTAAATAAATATTTTTTATTTACTTTTATTATAAAATTTATATATTTTTAAATTTTTTGAGATTTTATTGTGAGATGAAGTGGTTTCTAAATTAATATTCATCCAAACAAAAATAAATTAAAGTAGATTCAAAACTAGTTTCAAGCCACTTTTCATCCAAACAAAATTTAAGTTTGAAACTACTTCATTTATCTGAAACCACTTCAAACTTTAAATCTGATTCTATTTATTTTGAATTTGAATCCGCTGTCAAATAGGTCCTATAGAATAAGGAATAAATGCTTAAGATGGTTTGTGTTAATTGTTATTGTTTTTTATAATATCATTGGATTATGGAATAATAACTTTATTCATCCTTGGAGCCAAAATTATTGAAGGTTCTTTACAAAATAAACCTAGATCCGCTCAAAGCTATATTGAAAAGAATCATCCAAGTAAGAAGACTCTTAGTCCATGGTTAATTTTGTTTTTATTTCCTAGGAATATTTAAGTAAACATATTTGGTTATGCCAGGACTAATATGTTGAATTTAGCTTAGAACACTTCAGGAACCATTCCCATGGTTTATTTTAATGATTTTCTAGAAAAGTTTTAGGAATTTTCCTAAGTATTTTGCTAGGTAGACCATTTTCTGCAGCCTCATTCAATTTACCACGCAAGGTTTTTCCTTTAATTGGTTTTCAAACTTTAGTTTTGACTGTTGCTCATTAAATGTAGTGGCCTTGGTATCTTTTGCTTATCTTCCACTGATAACTAGTCATATTGAATGGCCACATTCAATGTGGACATGAATATCAAAGCTTGGCATCTTGGTTCTGGCAACGACCACATTAGCCGTTCAAATTTGAAACAGATTGTCCAATGTAGCTGCTTGGTTCAGTCTGTACAGAGTCAAGAGAAACCAATCAGTTTGGCGGTTTGTGAATACAAATGCACAACATAATTGCCAACATGCAGAACTGCAAAGTTTAATTTATATTTTGTCTTTTGTAAAGGACAAAAGATGTCATTGTGCTGTCATACTCCAACAACCATTGTACCATTACCATTACCGTTACCCCATTGATTGGTCCATGGCTTCTCACCCAATGCAAGCTTCTATAGAATGGTTGTACAATTTTGTCCTCTTGTGAGACTTTCTTTGCATTAGTTCATCTTGAGCTTGTGAAAAAGATTGGTTGAGGATTTTGAATTGAGCTAGTTCTAAAGTTCGGCGTGGATTGGTCCTAAGCTCATGAAAAAGAATGTGGTTTGCTCCTTGTCCTAAAAGGAGTGGTTGTAAGGTTTTCGATTTTGGTTCTCATGAACAGGCTAGTTTAATGAAAATTCTCATTCTAGGAGCACAAGGGTAGTGTAGAGCAGGAGGTCGGCACCATTATAAATCCTCTACAATTACTATTTTATCATTTTATAAATATCACGTGAGAGTACAATTAGAACCACATGGTATCTTGTTTAATTGAATTTTGACTTGATTTGATGAGTTGGAGGCAACCAGTCACTTTGGTCGGTCATTACCAGAACCATGTGGCAAGTTTGGGAATTCACATTCGCCAATAGGATTGAGTGACTTCTTTCAAATAGATTGGTTGTAGCTGTTTAACTATTTTGTCTTTGTATCTTAGTGGCATCATACAGACTAAATACCAAATTAAGATTTTTATTCTACAAATTTTAACTCACAATCAAGTGATTAAGTTTTAATCAATTGATTTTTTTGGGTTAACAGTTTGGTCATGCTTATCATCAACCTATAGAAACCCCTTCCTATAATGTGAGCGAACCCAAAACACAATAATACAGAGAGGGAAATTTCAAAAATTACCTAAGATATGGTCACTGCACCTGATATTGACTCACATGAATGATAATGCTTCTTTGAATAAAACTGAATGGAGAAGAGAAACCATGTAGCTGACTTTACCAAGATTAAGCCTTTCGTATCGTCATAGATACATGTAATGTATGCATGCACTAAGAAAAAATTTCTGTCATCAACCTAGAATTCCCTGAAAATTTGTAATTCTGCATTATTATCCTTTGCATTAAGAGGGCCTGGATGCCCTTGTTACCAGACTGATACTTATATTTAGATTATGGAGATATCAATCTCCAAATACATGCAAAAAGAAACACATCACCTTGATCAGCCACAAAAACGGTGCCATAACAACTCCAATGTTAGAGATAAGTCTCAGAATTACCAAATGAAATGGAAATTCTTCACTTGAAATTCATCCCAATTAAGTAACAAATTTACCAATATCAGTCGAGAAAAAAATTTATCAATATCAATAACTACACATTAAGCTTTCTTCCACTAAACATATCAAGCTTTATGACCATGAATAAAATAGCATAAATTAAATTTCAATAATTGGAAAATCACTTACTAAATTTGTTCGGATGAGATATAGGATGTGCTAGTTTTGTTTTATCTGCCGATATTTTTGAAAGCTTTACCAGACCAAATCCAGCTACCTTCAATTGGCTACCATTACCCAGCATTATATTTCTGGCACCTTATCAAAACATCAAATAGTAAATGATAGGAAAACAGATTATTGAACACTGAAGATACAAAATTTGAAAACATTATGATTTCTAAGCAGCTAACGCCATTATTCGGTCATCTTACTTGGGTTTTAAATTACAATGTATGACTGGGTCCGGCTTGCACTCATGAAGATAGTTCATGCCCCTGACAAAAGAGAGCAAAAGTCATCTTAAAGATCAAGGCATACAACTTCAAACCATAAGGATGTGACTATATTGCAATGCACAAAGAACAAGTAGAGCCAAACTAAATTTGATATAGCAAAACAATATGCCGCATCAAATGATATATCCAGGTCTATTTGTAACGCAACATGGTTTTTCTTTTCCATTCATCCCTATTCAAAGCAATCCTTTCTGTAATCTTATACAGCCTCAACAAAAAGTAGAATCATGCCTCATAACTTGTATTGGAGTTCAACGTTATGAGAGCAAAGATTACCACCATAACACTATCAGTCTATCAGCCAAAAGACTTGTTGCAGAAAGTAAAAATTTTCAGAATAAAATCTTCTGAGGAAATACAGACATGCCTGGCAATGTCAACTGCAAATCTAAGAACTTTGTGGAGCTGTAGACGGCCTTTTTTCTGAAGATAACTTCCCAAGTTACCCTAAGTTTTAAAAAACCACAAAGTAGACTAAAAAACTTGTATAATCATGAAATTTTAATGAATGACTGTGCAAGGTTTGAAATAGCTATTAGCACAATGGAAAAGCATGTAAACACCCAAAATAAGAACCAGTAAGAGAAAAGCAGAAGAAATCAAGGAACTGACTTTGGGATGGTATTCTGAAATTATCATCATTGGTATGTTTTGTGTAACAGCTCCAACAAACTGAACAACATTCGGGTGCCTAACCTTCTGCAATAGGAAAAGCTCATGCTTGAAAGCATTTCTGCCCAAGAAAAAGATAAATGGGGTAATAAATTAGGTTTGGGACAACGAAATATGCTGCAACATAACTAATGTTGCTCAGGCAACATCATGCTTCTTCCGATTTAGCAAGCAACAGATGTGAAGTTAAGAAGATAAATTTTTAAGTACCATAAGTTAAAGAATTACATGCTTTCCGGATCTGCACTTAAGTCCTTGTCAAGGATTTTCACAGCAACCTTTGTCCCATGCCATTTAGCCACAAGCTGAGTGTTCTGTCCAGGAAGACATGAAAAGTATCCATCATGCTTTACTTTTGTAGAAGATAAATAACAATTCATCACATGCACAAGAGTAAAAAAAGGATTGAAGATGGTTAAACAACAAATGTTACAAAATTTGCTAAAATACTGTAGTGCCTTGCCTTATATCTGGATGTCCATATATTATCATATTCGATAATCTATGAAAGAGAAATGTCTAGAGAAGTGCTTGTTGAGCACTTCTAGTTGTCTGGCTTGTAGCAACCACGAGTACAAATCCCACATCAAATCTTACATCACTACCTTGTATATTTTTGTTAAAGGTACTACTTTTTTTTGAGGTTGGTAGCACAACAACAGTCCATTCTATATTTCCTTTAGTTGAACTAATTAAAATTTTCCCTTTGAAGGGTGTTCGAAAAATACTTGGTTTGTTCAACTTGCTTGTTGAAAATTTTCTAATAGCACTAGCGTAGAAGATGTCATTACGAAAATCTCAGGATTGGAATGTGATAGTTAAGTGTACAGGAAAAAAAGGGATCTGCAAGCTGATGCATGTCATACTTCCTAGAATGTTCTCTCTACAGTTTTTACAACCAGGTATGAAGTATTTAGACAAGAAATAACCATATTTCCTTTAGTGTTGAAGGTAAGACTAATTATGCTTTGCAACAACTACATAATCAGCACTAGGAACATCTTCATCCAAAGAAACACTAAAATATTACAAGGTCTGACTATACTTAGCTGTTGTTGGTCAGAACTAATAGATGCTTTTTGTTGTCTTATGTGGACGCACAAAGCTTGATCAGACTGCTCAAAACAGAATGCAAACATAATAATGCCAAGAAATCCTGTCCAAACATCTATCCCATGAAAAACATATATTTTGGTAACAAACTACATCTCATCCATGTGCCCACAGAGCAATCATTTATCATTGATATATTAAGATAATGATCATGCAAGGCCAGAGAACATACCTTAAATATGTCTTCACCACGACGGAAATGAAGATCTGCAGGATTGACCTCATAATCTGGAACATCTTTGGGATTGGAAACGGTCATGGGTGACTTTCTGGTTTTCTAGGGAAAAATGAACAAGAGAACATGAAGAGACAGTTCTTCAAATAATTAATTAACAAGTTTTTCCAATTTCCCAAACTAAAAGAGAATTTTATATTACGGGAAGTTTTGCTCCTCTAGCTTTTAGGAGATTATAAACTTCAACGTTGTTATAGTACTTAGCATCAGTAACAGCCTGCACCATATAAGAACAAGACTAACAGCTAAATTTATACTAAACATAAAATAAGGAATATAGGGATCGAGAGTGCAATCTACCGTGCTACCCCAACGGTCCCTGGCCTCAACATTGGCCCTCCACTTAAGCAGGATTTTGACAACTTCCACATGCCCCTCGCAAGCAGCTATATGCAGAGCAGTTCTTCCATCGAGGTCTATACTGTTGACATCGACGCCCTCCTTCAGCATGCCCTCCACCGCCTTCGCATCACCTTGGCAAGCCATGAACAGGAGGTGTACGGTAGAATCCAAATTCTCTGGCACTGTCAGCTCGTCACGTATCGGACTCCGGCGATTAGGGTCGAGGGAAGACTGCCGGCCAAAAATAAACCTGCTGGCATTGCTAAGCCTTGGATCAAAGGAAGTCTGCCTCTTAAAACTAAAGCTTCCACTCTTCTTAAGCGACCCAGTGGAGAACTGCCGGGAGATTCCCCGCTTGAGATGCGAGATAATTTCCATCTCTCTCGGGATAAATCCCCAAATCAAAACCTAACGCAAAATCTCGCACAAGCAACCGTTTTCATTGGCACAAAACCTCACATCTTCATGGAAGAAGGCCCAAATTGTTTCTACAGCTGAAAAATCGAAGAATTGAAGATAAATTCCTATTTTTGATTGAAGAAGCAAGACATCTAAAAAAAAATTGCGAACTTGAGACAAAAAGGTCGGAGCGAAACTGCTCAAAACCCTAGTCGGATAGATCTGAGCGATGGAAGATCCGAGATTGGATCTTCATACGCTTGCTTCGATTTCAAGGGTATAAGCTGGCGAATGGACGGATCACGTTCGTTGAAAGTCGCCGACCCTACTCTTCCGAGAAGAGAAAAGGGGCGATTTTTTTTTGTTTTTTAGTCGAATTTACTCGCTATAATAAGACAAATGGTGGAGAAGGAAGAAGCGCGGTAACTGTTGTGATTCAAAAATTATATAACCTAAATTATAATTAAGTCCCTCAGATAATCAGATTAATGAAATCATTAAAGCGTAGTTTCCTGTTTGGACGAAATAGACGGAAAAAAAAAATCTATGGCTAATTTTAAAAATATATATGTACGTTAAAAATAAAAAATAAAAAAATAAAATTAATTAATATATAAAAAATTAAATAGAATATAAAATAAAATTATTTAATTTTAGAACTCATACAAAATATAAAAAATATTTTTAAAATAATTTTTTCATAATAGAAATATTATTTCAAAAAGAAAAGGGAAACTTTACCTAATTTTTTGACGAAAATCATTCTTATTATTTATTTAAATTTTAAAAATAAATATTTATATATCTTTATATATATATATATATTCTTTAAAAATGTATTATTGATTATATATATAAGAATAAATTATAATTTTTTATTAAAATAATAGACGATAGTTCTAAATATTAAATTTTCAGAATTAAATGAGTTGCAAGAGTATCTCAGAGAAATAAATAAATGTATTTCAGATCATATAATCTAGGAGGATTTACATACAGAACACTGAATTCATCACAAATTACGCATTTCACCATCTTTTAGTAAATATTACACAAATCACAAGCAGAGTGTAATATGTATAATATTTACTAAAAGATGATGAAATGCGTAATTTATGATGAATTCAGTGTTCTATATGTAAATCTCCCTATAATCTAAAATAGTTTAGCAAGAGAAGTCGGCGTGATTCAAAATGTGAACTTGCATGTAAAAGATGGGTAAAATCTTTGGACCCAAGTGTAATTTTCTACTGTTATCATTAATGAGTTTACATTAGGGGTGATCTCACCGATTACTGCTTCAAAATATAAAAATCAAAGCTTAAATAACACTGATTGGCTTTTCAATATTAAAACTTTAAGCAGAAATTAATCTAACAATTAATTGACTATTCAATTAACTAAAATTTTTAATTCATTAATTACAACTACAACAACAACAACCAAGCCTTAATCCCACTAGGTGGGGTCGGCTAATTACAACTATTACTTTTTAATTATATATTTATTATCCCAAAATATATTATATAAATGATACTGTAGATTTTATAAATTATCTAAAAAATAATATATAGTAAAAAAAATTTACATTAACATACTAAAAAAAATATTCATATGAAAATTATAAATAAAATAGTATATTCAGATGAAAAGTTAAATTAAATTAAAAGAAAAGATATTATTTTAATTATAAGTTTTAATGTTGGTACCAAAAAAAATTGGGATTTTTACATACATAACATAAAATTTACACGAAATTACGCATTTCACCATCAATTCGTAAATATTACCACTATCACATCATATTCATTTAAATTTTACACATTTCACATATTTCATATACTTTATAATATTATATGTAAATTAAAATGTATAAATTTATTAATATTTACATTTTAATATATATTTTTATTTTTTACTGTAAAAATATCAATTTTCTTACTTCAATTAAAAATTATAGTCATGTGGATTTAAATTCGGCACCCTAATCGAAAATTTTAAATAGGATAAATAAATTAAAATACATAAATTCATAAAATTTAAATTGTTATTTATATAAATTAATTTATTTATAGTATTTAATTAATATATTAATAATATAATTAAGATCAATGCCAATTTAGAAATGCGAATTTCATCATCAAAGAATATGGTGTGAAATATGTGAAATGCGTAAAATTTAAATGAATATGGTGTGATAGTGGTAATATTTATGAATTGATGGTGAAATACGTAATTTTGTATAAATTTAATATCTTGTACGTAAAAACCCCAAAAAAAATTACACAGATGAACTGACTAAACATTCTTATATAAAGTAAATGTGCAAATAAACATAAATGAAAAAAATATATTTCACATTATTATTATTTATAAATTTATTATTATAATAATTTATGATATATTTAATAAAATATTTTCAATAAGTTAATATATTGCGTAAATAGTTTCCATTAACTATTAGTTTTTAATAGTAAAACTTTAATCCTAAATTGGAATTATCAGATTTTTGAAAATAAAAATATAACTCTAACCCAATGCTTCAATTAAATAAAAATTTCAGATTAATTTATTCAAATTTAATTCAATTTTTGGATTTTTGATTTTTTTCTGTCCGAGTTTGTATTATTATGCGACTCATTCTACATGGTATATTTCAGCCCACTTCAAAAATTAGGTTAGTTTGATAAATATTTATTTTAGTTAAAACTATTATTTTATTTTAAAAAAACTAAATTTATTTTATATAAATTTTATTATTAAATAATTATTTATTTCATATACAATAAAATTTTCAATAAATCAACCCATTTATTCATATTTAATATAATTTTTAATATAATTAATTTATTTTTTTCACATTATATATATTTTAAAAATAATAAATTCAATCTATATTAATACAACTATTTTTTCAAAACAGGAATAAATAGCCTTTAGATATTGATTTTGACTCAAAAATAAAAATAAAAAAGTGAGAAAACACAAACAATTATAAAAGAGTACCGCAATAATATAAATAAACTGATTTGTAACAAAGATTATCCTTTCAAGGTAGCCGCCGTTCACCGGGCTTCTGAGTCGCCAGCTACCCTGTCATCAGATCACTAACTTCCTTGACTTTCCTGTATTTTCGACATATCCTATGAAGCTTGACCCGCACTTACTCTACATGTGAAAAGTCTTTTATTAACAAAAAAATCGAAGGCCAGAGATAATTTTATTTTATTTCTATTACCGATAAAGGTGTGGGGCGAGTGTGAGTTTTTGTAAAATCCACCCAGATTATCTCGAGATATATATTAATAAATTATATTAACTTTAAATAAAATATAATAAATAATTAAATAACATTATCTAAACTTAAATCTAAAATCTAGCTTTGACTATATTTGATTGAAACAAAAGGGGTTGTTGTAAATGAAGCATTTTCCTTATAGGGAAATGATGAGAAAATAAATTATGGCTCGAGGTGGAAATTGGGCGTATGCGGATGAAGAAATATATTAGAATCTAAGGTAGATATATATATTTAGAGACCGATTCATTATATATTAATTTTTTTAACTATATATTAATAATTACACAATCATTTTGTGCTATTTTAATATACTTGAACTGTATATTAATATTTAGATATTAGTTTATTATATATTAAATTATTTTACTGAATATTATCAGTTATATAACTTTAAAATATTATATCGATATATTTCAATCTAATAAATGCATTTAGAGATCGTTTCAAGATATATTAATGTATTTCAATAAAATACATATTTTTTAAGATCGACTCATTATATATCAATGTATTTTAATCGAACTTTATTTTTTAATTCATTCATTGTTTATGGAATTTGCTAATGATATTATTATTTATTTCACCATTATTTTGTATGATAAATTCAAAGTATTGAGAGTCCTCACTTTTATTGATAATTTAATCACTAATTGTTATATCATCAGTATAGTGATTCTTTTTTGATTAAAAGTGCATTACATATATATATATATATATTTTTTGATTTATTAAAATAAAAATTTTTAGATTCTAAAATATTTTTCCACAATTTAAATTTTACCTCAGCTTTATCTCTAGTCTTATCAATAAAGAGAATATTATCTGCAAAAAATATATACCCAGACACTTTATCTCGAATGTGTCTAATTAGAACCTCCATAACTAAAATAAAGAGATGTGAACTTAAAGCTAAGCTATAGTATAATTCAATTGTAATAAAAAATTCTTCTTTAAATCTCCTAATATTTCAACACAAATAATAACTTATTTATATATATCTTTAATAACTTGAATATATATAATGTAAATTATTTTTTTTAAAGCTCTTCAAAACACTTTTCTTAGAACTTTATTATTATTATTTTTAAATTAATAAAATCTAAATACAGATCTCTTTTGTCTTTCTAAATTTTTCTATTAAGTTTTTAGTAAATAAATAACTTTCATAATATATCACATAAAATTTTTATAATTAAAGTAATTATAGCTAAAAACTTTAATTTATTAAAAAAAAATTGAAAAAATCTAAAAAAAATATTTTATCTTATTTTATTTTAACCCTTGATGCTATAATTTTCCTCAAAGCATTTAAAAATTATAATAATAGTGTGCTTCAAACGTGAAACTCTTTAATTCTCACGCAAGCTCCATTTTTATTAGGGTTGGAGAACATCATATAATCAGTTTATTTCACATTTAATATATTTTTAATAATTCAATCAATTTTATTTCAAATTTAATATAATTTTTAATATAATTAATTCACTTATTTTATAATATATATTATAAATAAATTTTTTAAATTATTTTTTTAATACTCTGATCAAACAGAGTCAATTTACCGATTAAACCTTAACCCCTGATTGACAATAGGCAAAAAAATATAGCTTATTTTAGTCATAGTTAAATCTTAAATTTATTTTAAAAATTATTTTATATATCAACTTATTCAAATTTTAACATTATACAATCACTTTATTTTACATCTAATATAATTTTTAATATGATTAACTTACTTTATTTCACAATATACACATTTTTTTAAAAAATTTTCACAAAATTTTTTCAAATCAACTTTTTTTTACTCCAACCAAAAAGGGCATTAATAGGGTGACTTATTTCAGATTCAACCAACAGATAATTAGATCAAGTCTTAATTCAAATTTTAATCAAATTTAGATTAATTTAAATCTGAATCCAATGGACTAAATACTTCTTATTAAGATAAAAAAAATAAATTATAATAATTTACGAAAAACTTCTCTAACTTAAAAATATAAGAAAAAATTTTGATCTAATTTTTAATTTTTAAAAATCAACTTAAAAAATAATAAATATTTAAATCCAAATTTTCTTTCTACTGCCATTAAAATGTAAACCAAAATATAATTTAAATACGAAAACCTTTATATCAATATAATAGAAGTCAAACAAATATATAAGTTCTCAAAAAACAAATATATAAATAGGAGATTTACATACAGAACATTGAATTCATCACAAATTACATATTTCATTATTTTTTAATAAATATTACTAATATCACATTCTACTTATGAGTTTTACATTTCTATATAAATATATATATAATAAAATAATTTTATATTCTCATAAAAACGTGTTTCATATTTATATAAAAATTTAAATAAACACCTGTTATATATTTATATACAAATAATAAAATCTGATTCAGTTTTAATTGAATGGGGGGCTGAGTCGACCCAAGACCCTACCTTAAAAAATCAGATTAGATCTAATAATCGGTTTTATTTTTTGATCCACTAAACTATCTAATCAGGTTAAAATTCGGATCAAAATTTGGGTCAACCTGCCACATTTGCAGGTCTATGCGGGCAGGTTCGTTGTGAAATTGGTTCAACCTGGCACAACATAGTATGAGAAAAGTACTTTAATTATTTGGGGTAATTCCACCTAGGCCGTTGAGATTTGCTTAGCCACAAAAGTTCATAAATCTCAAAATATGCATTTCAAGTTCATAAAAAATATTACACGGGATATCTTGATTCCTCCGTGATATAATCTGTTATGTATTATAAAAATGACAAAAATATTCTTCCTTAATATATTAATTTTCAAAATATGCCACTATGTTCGTGAGATCGTGTGTGGCTGCTGCTTGCATGCGAGGCTGCGGACACCCTGCGCGCGAGACGCTTGCAGGCGGGGAAGCATGTTGCGTTGCCTGCGCATGGGGCCGCATGTTGCAGTGACCAGCACGGAGGCCCTACGTGAGAGGCAGTGGCTTGCGGTCGCGCGTTGCCGATCGCCGGCTCGTGGTCGCCGACGCTCGAGGCCGCACGCAGGCGACCCGTGCGCAGACGCCCTGCGCGCGAGGGATAAAATTGTAATTGAAATATTTTAATTTAATTTTTTTATGAATTAATGGTATTTTAAATAAAAAATATTATGTTGGACCTGGTTGGAAGCTTTTTAAAAATAATCAGGGCCCTAGTGAACTATATAATAATTATGGTGGACTTGGACGATATATTTTAATATTTGTGAACATTTATGTCAAATTAGACAAACTTCATGAGCCCAAGTGAAATTACCTCTATTTCTAATGTGTTGTATTTTATTTTCTTCTAATTTATTTATCGTAGACTGGTATTATGATTTTTTTTTGAAATGTACCGTGCATGCCTTGCATCTGTGACAATGCATTTTCATACATCGATGGTATGCAACGAGAGAGGATGGCATGAATACCTCTACTTTAGTTAAAGATTTTTGTCGTTTCATCTCGATCCGCATGCACAATCGCATGTGTTCAGAGTTTTTTTCGAAAAGGGCTTATTTAGACTTCCTAGGATCAGTTATTATTTCTTCAGTATCTTTAGATTGTTGTAAACTCAATTGCTCTAGTTTAACTTAGTATTTTAGCAATTTTCGCTCGGCTCACATGTGCTATTTTATTTGTGTAGCTCCAATGTTTTGATTGTATCTCATTACAATTTACTCCGATTTAGATGATTTTAGACTTTTTGGAAAGATAATTGGAAGAATGTTTTGAAACCTATTATAGTCTTTGATATTCTATATAATGGGGTAGCCAATCATGACGTACCATGACTTTGACACTCTTTATATTAACGCGAGTTTAAAAATAATTTTTTTTTTTTATGTCATGATGATTCAGCTGGGATCTGGGAGGAGGGGTGATGATGCCCAAGCGGTGAAATGCTATCGTCAAGTTATTAAGATTTCATGTCCATGTCTTCTCTCCCATTCGAATTTTTCACTTTTTTTTTTAATTGTTACATCATTCTCTTCTCGCCTTCTGGTTTCTACAATGGGTGGTTATATGATATATGATTTTTAGATTCTGTTATTCTGTGCTCATATGGCTTTTCTACATTTGTGAAATTTAATTTAAATCTCAATTACTTGTAACTTTCTGATCACTCATTTTTTGATTCATTGAAATTATTATATACTTAACCTAGAATGATAGCTTCTACGCTGGCCCAATTTTCCTAGCTGAGAACTATTGTTAACCGACACATCTTGAGTACTTAATTCGAATTAGCTTTTCTTTAGCTTCCTTTTAATATTAATTGTGAGCATAAAATTTTGTTAATTAATAAATAATCTTTCACATTATATCCTGTATATAGCAAAAAAAGAGGATGGTTCTTTATTTTTTTTTTTTTTTTTGAGACAATTTATTTATTTATTTTTAATAAAGTTAGTTTTTTATTCTTGTATATAAAATATATTGCATTAGTATGTGATTCTCGTATAATATTAATTATAAATACCCTGATTAGTTAAAGATCAATTTCCACAGCTGACTACAAATCAACAAAATTATGGAATTTAGCTATATTGTTAAAGACCTTGCTGGCAACATCATGTATAAGGAAGTGGAAGGGATTTCTCAATTCCGTTTGATCATAAAATAAAACTAATTGACACATTTAAAATTATGTAAAATATAGTATAAAATAATTTTTTTTTATATTAAAATTTATGTATTAAAAATAAAAAATAAAAAATTATTTTATTTTATTTTTTTTTAAAGTCGACAGCCAGCGTAAAACTTGTCGAATCAATCATGACATGAATGGTGCTAAATGCTGGCATGTAAAAAGGAAACATACAAATAAAATAAATATTACAGAAATGAGAATGTTAAGATGAATGTGTGGATATACACGAAAAGATTGAATGAGAAATGAATATATCCGAAAGAAAGTTGGTGTTGCACCAATTGAGGATAAACTTAGAGAAAGTCAACTTAGATGGTTTGGACATCTAAATCGTAGGCCGATTGAAGCTCTAATTAAAAAAATTGAGTTATTGAATTTTGCCCATGTACAAAGAAGAAGAGGGAGACCAAAAAAAACATGACAAGAAAGTATAAAGAATGATCTTAGTTACTTAAACTTAGATAAGAATTTGGTAACTGATAGAGCGCAATGGAAACAAAGAATTCATGTAGCCGACCCCACCTAGTGGGATTAAGGCTTGGTGGTTGTTGTTGTTTTTTTTTTAAAGTTGAAGATTCCAAACAAAGCCTTAAGTTGCATAAGCGGGAAAGAGAGGTGCTCCACAAGGTATTCAATCCATTGTACAAAACATGCCTGTAGTAAAATGATTTGGCTCAAAGGAGATTTGAGAAAGACCCTTCAACTGATCCAATGAGGACTGAACTTAAGGCCAATTGCTGCAACTAATCAAGAACAACGTCGATGCCAAGAACTTGTGGCAACCGAATCACCAGGAATAACCCGAGACCAACAACTGCTCACGACTTGTTTGCTTGGGACAACTTGAGATTTGTGCGATCTGAGAGCTGGAGCTACATGGACCCTGGAGCAGTTTGAGAACTGGGGAGAGCATGAGGGCCGAAATGAAAGCTAAGATTAGACAGTAGCGTGAGAGGCACAATATTATGGAGGACTTAATTAATTTGCTTTCTACTCACTTCTTGCTTCTTTCCTTCGAGTTGATCTTCAAGAAAATTTTGATCTGTAACAAGTCTTTTAGGTCTTCCTTGAGGTCTGGATGAATGCCAAGGTTCTAGAACCAAAAGGAATTAATTCTCACAGTTCCACTCATTGGGAAAAATGAGATTTCTCCCATTGCCATTGTATGTCATACGACATCTGTTGCATCATAATCACTGAATTAAGAAAACAAATAATAATAAATAAAATGTCAAATAAATGACTATTCCCCCTTTTGATTCGTGTTGCTAATAGAAAGACATCTCTGACTTCACGCTGGTGTTTTCGAAGTAATTAGTTATTCAATCTAATACTGCTTCTTGATCTTGGTTTTATGTAAATAGTGCTTTTCATGGTGACCTCTACAATTCAGATGGCCGCCATTCTATATTTATTGCTTTCCATATCATCACTATCTCAGCTCGATATGTCGAACTGGAAAGTCTCTTCAATTCTATAATGTCCAAAAATCCAACTATATAATCTTGTACTGTTTTGTTGAAGTGTAGAAAACATGATAATGTATTCCAAAGTCGTGCATGCTTGTGTATGGATAGTTGTCCTCAACTAGGTAAATTCACATCAAATTTTGTAGTTATAGGCTTATCATTGACACAATTAAACCTCACAAACATGAATATGTTTCTAGTAACCGCCGTACTTCATGATCTACGAAATCATTTGGGTAGCCATCACTTTGAGAAAGGAATGCATACAAATAAATGTAAGACAAGGCAAGTAAATGTAAGTAAAGGCGAGTACTAATAACTAGAAATTCAAAAAGAAGAGTGCATACAAAGAAATTTAAGGCCTATATAACATGAAATTTTTTTGGGTTTGAATGGCAGCTCTTTTTGCTTTTTTTTGAAATATATATATAATGGTAAGAATTCCAACTTTGTTTAAATAACAATAAAGAGTCATATACGGATCACAAGGCACAAATGGTAATAGTGATAGCCACAGGAGGAAACAAGAAAACACAATTAATTTATCAAAAAAAAAAAATCAAAACAGTATTTAGTAGTAGTATTACAAACGCAACAGTAATGTAACGAGGCACGTGAAGTGTGTGCAATTGATACACTAACATGTTCTCAAAGTTAAAAAATTATAAATAAAATGATTAAAATGTCTATCAGGTAAATAAATAACTTTTTAAGTGTTACATAAGTCAAATTCTCATATAAAAAACATGAACTTAAACCTTGCATTAAATCCAACACATCTTTCATTCTCATCTCCAAATCTATTAACAAGAACATATCCACAAAAATAGATAAATTGATGGTATTAAATCAAATAAAGTATGAAAGATAACAAGGATTTGGTTTGGAAGCAGATAAAAAATATCATGACTAATTTTATCGTGTTTTTCTAATTCCTAATAAAAAAATAATTATATCTAGAATCTTAGATAAATTTCAATACTAATATATTTTATATGATATATGGTGCTGAATGTCGGCCTAAAAAAGAGAACATATAAATAAAATGTATATTACAGACATGAGGATGCTAAAATAGATGTATACATATACACAAAAGGATAGAATGAGAAATGAGTATATTTACGAAAAAATTGGAGTTGCATTAATTGAAGATAAACTTAAAGAAGATCGATTTAAATACTTTGGACATGTAAATGTAGGCTGATTGAATCTCCAGTTAGGAAAATTGAGTTATTGAATTTTGCCTATATACAAAGAGGAAGAGAGAGACCAAAAAAGACTTGACAAAAAACTATAAAAAATAATCTTACTCAATTAAACTTAAACAAAAATTTGTTAATTGATAAGTGCAATAGAAACAAAAAATTTATATAGCCAACCCCCTAGTAAGATTAAGGCTTCATTATTGTTGTTGTTATTATTGTATATATATATTTCAATATAATCATTAACTCTATTTCACATTCTATTCAATTAATAATGTATGACTAATTTAATCATAAAATCAGCCTTCTACTAAACTGAACATTGAGAGGAGAAGAGAAAAAAGAGTTACTCATGAGCAGGGAAGCATTTGATGAGTTCTTAGTTGCTACACTTAGCCGCTCCTTCATGAAGCATTGACCTCAACTTCCTTCAATCTACTCTCAGTTACCAGCAGAGCAAGCCCTTCCTTCTTCTCCTCCCTCACCGCCGGCACCTTCCTCTTTCTGAGATCATGCAAAGCATTTGCTGTAATCACTCTCAAATCCCAGCCACCACTGATCTCAAGCACCTCCGGCAGTCCATTAGAACACCCTTTCGACAACCCAACGTCTATCCTGATGGCTCTGGCATCGCAGACGCCATTGATTCCTTGTTCCTGTATCGTATGGCCCATCACCATCCTCCTCACTCCTGGAATCATGGCAAGAACACCCTCAAGAAGCTGGCAATCACACTTGAGACCATCAGAGAACCTTCTCTCCCAAACCAATGCGTCTGGCCCTCTCATGTATCTCGGAGAGCGCTTCCCTTTCATTCCCATGATCCAATCCCTAACCTCCTGGTTGATCCTCTCCAATCCGTATTCAATGTGCTTCTGCAGAAGCCCTCCATGAACGAAAACAGAGTCGCCGACAACTATGGCTGTCTGATTGCCGGAAAGGAAGCGGCAGGAGAGCGGACCAGAGGGCCGCAGGGCAGCGATTCTCGCACGAATCCCTTCCCAGTATTCTTTTTTGATGCCGGGAAAGGATTTGGGGATTCCTCTGAAGGGATCGATAGGGTTTGCAATGCCATGGCAGAGGCGTTTCATGGAGAGGCCGACGCGGATCCAGCGCCCCCAGAGCCTGAAATCTTCAAGACCAGCGCCGGTGACGTAGCGAAAGTCGCCTTCCACGTTCATGACCTCGTGGTTCCCATGGATGGTGAGGAGGGCGCCACCAGCGCAGGCAGCCTCGATCTTCAGGCGATGGAGGAGGTACAGGAGCCGGATCTCGTCGCCGCCGCGGTCAAGGACGTCGCCCACCTGTACGGCGACGGTAGTTCCGCCGGTCCAGCGGAGGGAGAAGGGATCTGCGAGGCCGGCGAGGGAGAGGGCCTGGAGGGATTTGCGGAGATCGCCGTGGAGATCTCCGATGGCGACGAGGCGCGAGGGGGCCGGGTAGCGTGTGGGGAGCGAGGGGGCGGGATCGCGGTTCGGGTTAGGGATGGGGAAGAAAAGCCCGCTGACGGCGAAGTCGACGAAGGCGTCGACGAAGGAGGAGAGGTGAAGAGGAAGATTGGTGCAGGTGAGGTCGGGCGAGAGGGCCTCCATCGCCCCCGCTCTCTTCCTCCCTCTGCCAGTTTGGAATTGGACTTCGGAATAAAAGAGAGCAAATTTGCCATCACTTCTCAGGGTTGAATGCAATCTCAGCCAGCAAAGCAGGACTTTTGACATAATGTCCCTGAAGCTAACAATATTTTAAACATATCTTTAAAATATTTTAAATTTTTTAAATATAAAAATTATTTTAATATTAAAATTTTTATATAAAATATAAAATTAATTAATTATTAATATTTAATTATATATAATATAAAATATTAATAAAAATAATTTTAGAAAAATTTAAAATTTTTTATCTCAACTAAATACATAAATTAGTTTTTGACAAAAAAAAAATCATCAGGCACTTTATCAAATGTCTTCTTTAGAATAAAATATAATGCTATAAATATATAATATTCAAATAATTTTTTTTTCTTTCTGTATTTAAATTAATAAATTATTATAACTACTACACTACTATTATTAAGACTAATTTATGCATACTAAAAATTGAAATATATTTTAGAAAAGAGAGGAATAAACTATTATAATACTGTAGCCTCATAATTAGTATATTAATTTATTTTAAAATAAAACACAGTTATATATATATATATAAAATGCTATTTATTTAGAGCACTTATTTGATCCAACTGACCCACATCTAACTCAGATTCAAAGCTAGTTTGATTCAAGTCAAGACTAAATCTAATTCGAATTTAAATAAATTAGTGTATATTTCACGTGCATTGCACGTATTGTTCTAAACATAATATATTAAAAATTATTATAAATTACATTCTATATATTTGAATATTTAGAATGTTGGGATTTTATATGTTTTTTGAATATCTTCAATTAATCTAGATAATTTACACAAAATTATGTGTGTACAGTACAAATTAAATTTAAATCAAAAAATAATTAGAAATATATTTATTTAAACTAAAATTCACATAAAAATATTTTAAAATATATATAAAGAAAATATGAAAAATTTCTTAAGTCAATTAATCTAGATAATTTACAAAATTATTCTGCACTTACGATTTTTAATCTTTCCTTTAATATTATTAGAAAGCGTGCATGTGATAATTCTCTTTTTTGAAACTCTATAATACAAACATATGCTGCAACTCGTCCAAAAAAATTCTTTTGCACAATCAAGTCTTTTAGTTCAATTAACTTTGCTCTAAATATTCAGCATGCTAAGTCAAATCTGTTTTGTACAGTTTCATTTACTTCCAATTTGGCATTTATTTCACTCCATGTAGGGTTGCAAGTTATTATTACAAATATATCAGATTTTCCAAAACGTTGCACCAAAGACATTGCATCCATGTAACGTTTTCACATATCACGAGTACTACCAATAAACCTAGCAGGTAATACTATTTGTTTTCCAATTTTGGCTGCATTTCTTTCTCCGGTAGCAATACTATCAACAATTCCGTGATACAGATCTGCTCGTATTTTCTTTTGCCCTTGTCTATAAAAATCTAATTTACTAGTTTCAATTTTTATATACATGTCAACAACGTATTGTTGTAAAAGGCGTTCACTTTTTAGCTAAAGTGAAATTTTCTCCATGGAGCAATAATATTCTCTATAAGAGATAGTGTTTCTCTTTCTTTTTCTACCCGTGAATAAAAATATAAATATATTAGTACTACCTCTTATAATAAATATTAATGAACTTTTGCTATTGTGTTTTACAAAAGTTATTTTTTTTTACCTTTTTTTTCGAATTATAACAACTCTTCAATCCATGAGAACAATTGTTTTCTTTTATTCTGTGAGCTGCTTGCATCATTTGAATTTCGATTATTAAGTTTTAAAATCCCTTGGTGCCATATGGGAATAAAAGAGGAGATTGCATTTTGGTATCATCTTTTCCACCTCCTTACAAATAGATCCAAAGCGTCATATAATATTAGATGAAAAATTATAAAATAATTTCTCAAATTATTTAACCTAATAAAAATAAAATTTGGTCCTTAATTTATCTTATATTTTTCTTTAAGTCCTCACAAATTATAATTTAGAATTTTAATTTCTCTTACTCTTTATGTTACATCCTAAATTATAAAATAATAATTACAATTTAGTTTTTTGATTCTTTTAACCTTAATGTTGAGATATGAAGAAATTATAAGACATCAATTACTTACTTAATCTTAGTTTTTAGTTTTAAATCTTATTTGGTTCCTTAATTTATTTTAATTTAAGTAATATTACATCCTAAAAAATTATAAGTTGATAGATGATATCTTGATTTTCTCAATTTTAGTCTTACATCCTAAATCTTCAAAATGATAAAATTATAATTCAAACTCCTATCTAGGGCCGTTACCGATCTGATTTTGAGCCGAGCCAATACCGGCTCGAAATCGGATCGATCACATTTCGATCGACTCAAAGTCAACTCGAACTCGATTGGATTCGACTTTGAGCCGGCTCGAGTCGATTCCAATTGACTTCGAGATTTCGATTCAAATCTCAATTTGTTTTTGAGCCGATCTCGAGCCGGGTAAGCTCGACCTGATCTGGCTTGAGATCGACTCGGTTTATAATATATATATATATATATATATATATATTATATGTATTATAATATATTAATGTATTTTAATTCGAGCTAGATCGAGCTGAGCCTATCCTGGCTCAAAATCGACTCAAAATTATAACCGAGCCAAACTTTTGATTTATTAGTCGGCTCATTTAGATCGACTCGATTTTAATTTGATCTAAAATCGATTCGATTTTCGATCCATATTAACTCCCTTACTCCTATCATTTGTGCAATTGAAATTTATTTTTTAACAAATAACTTGATAGCATAATCCTAATTAAACGGGTGCACCAACAAAATAGACAGTAAGTGATCAGCAATGAGCGTGGAAAGGCCGAATGGCCTGACACTGCCGTTCTGAGTGTACTTTTGTTGGAGGCCGAAGATGTAGCGGGTGATATACTCTATGGTACCCTCAAGCGTGAGACGATGGCTCTGGCACTCAATCCGCAGGCGGTAGTACACGGGCATCGGCCTTACCACCGCTCTAAGTGTACTTCTGCTAGAGGCCGGCGATATAGCGGGTGATGTACTCTACGGTAACGGGATCCTCAAGCGTGAAACAATGGCTCTGGGATTGATCATCACACGGGCATCAGCCTTGAGACTCGCGCACATAGCCCGCAAACCGCTGTAGTTCATATTCATTTCATGACACTTCGCCATTCATCGAAAATATGAAGTACGTACGCTTTCATTTGGACTTAAATATAAATGTGATAATCTGAAAAAAAAAATGAACTTACATATTTTGTGAGTTTAACAGGAGAAAAAACTTGTCCTATTCTAAAGATCTACGTGTCCACAAATTGTTACAGTTCATAACTATTTTATGACACTTCACCGTTTATTGAAAATATGAAGTACGTGGACTTAAATATAATTGTGATAACTTGAAAAAAATTGAATTTAAATATATAAATAATTTGGACCTAGTTTATGAGTTTAGCAAGATAAAAAAATTGTCTTATTCCAAAGATCTACGTGTCCGCAAACCGCTGCAGTTCGTATCCATTTCATGACACTTTGTCGTTCATAAAAAATATGAAGTACTTGTCCTCAAAATACTGAAATTCGCTTTTATTTAGACTTAAATATAAATATTATAACCTAAAAAAAAAATTAAAATTAAATATAAATAATATCAATCTATTTGTAAGGAGGTAGAAAAATTGAGACACAACTATAATTTCAGTTGATCCACCGCCTCTCTTTCTTCTTTTTTTGTAAAGTTTTAAAATCAAAATAGCTGGCAACCGTGCAATACGCAGATGAACGACAATAAAATATTTTAAGAAAAAGACAACAAAATTTGGCAGCTCAAAGTCCGCTTTTATATATAGTATATACATATAGTAATTTAATCCGAATATGACTCATTTCCATCCTAATAAAAATGATACAATTGAATTTAAACAACCGACCACACATTTTAAATAGTTAGAAAATCGGGCTAGCTCTTATTTTGTTCTAAGATTTTTTAAGAAATTATAAAGAAGTAACTATAAACAGTATTGTGACATGTAACAATATTTTTGACTGACTGTTGATAGGTCAGTAATTATGAAGACTCATAACATTCTAATCGACCTTTAAAATCATAGAAAATTAGTATATCAGTTAATTTTATGTTAAACCTAGATAATTATTTTAATCCTTTAACAGTAAAAAATTAAGCAGGTTTAACACAATTCTACAATGGTCCTTATTCCCTAACGAAACACCAATGAGGATAATTTAGCTAGCATATTTTTGGCATTAAATTTTTTGTGACATTATAATCAAGAACATTAAGATATAAAATATATTTTCTAATGACATTTAGATAACAAAAATTATATGTAACAATTAATTTGAAAACTCAATGGCATGGTAAAGGCCAATACTAATCTAAAAGGGGGATTTACATACAGAACACTGAATTCATCACAAATTATGCATTTCACCATCTTTTAGTAAATATTACACATATCACACTCTTTCTACATTTCTATTGTTACAATAGAAATGTAAAACCCATAAGCAAAATGTGATATGTGTAATATTTACTAAAAGATGATGAAATGCGTAATTTGTGATGAATTCAGTGTTCTGTATGTAAATCCCCCAATCTAAAAATGATGAAGCTTGACCTTCAAGAACAAGAACAATTGACATTAATAAAGTTGGCATTTAAATGCACATTCACATGCAAAATTCATGGTAAATGGCTGTAAGACATGATTTGGGATGGGAATGAAATTGCATAAATCATATCCTAATCAAATTATTACAAGGAATATCAAAATTTAAAAGACTAATTTTCCAAATTATATATATATATTACTTGCCTTGCACTCAACTGCATAATATTTTTGCCAATGCAGAAGAAAAATGCAGAAATTGGAGTGCAGATGGGAGTTCAGGCTTCATCTACTGTAAGGAAACTTGGCTTGAAGATTTGAAAACTGATTGAAAATTAAATTAGATTTTAAATCAAATTGACATCAACTTGATTCAAATGAGCAGACAAATGGGTTATTTTTATAGCTTGAAACTTTTATCGATCTAATCTTGAGCCCATATAGTATCAAATCAAGCCAACATAAAATTAAATCCATTAAAAAAATAAAAAATTATATATATATATATAAGGCTTCAATACGTTAGGATCTTCACAATGGTTTAATAAATGACTACGTTAGAATTTTCTTTACAACCTTAATTCAAACTCTATTAAGTATAGGTTAATTTTTTGTTCTAATCTCTAGCCTCTGCTTGTTTGACAGTTCAAAATTAACCTGGATTAATTTTAAATAGACATATCACATCACACATAAAATTTAATATTAAAAATTAACTTTATTTCACATCCTACACACATTACTAAAATAATAATAATTAACTTATATCACATCTCTCTTATATCCCAACATAATAATTAACTTTATATCACATCTCTCATATATCCCAACATAATAACTAATTTTATATCACATTCCTCATATATCCAACACAATAACTAATTTTATTTCACATCATTCACAATTTTCAATAAAAAAATATATCTATCAAAGTTTAATTTTAATCTTATTAAAATTAAATTTTACAAACAAACGGGCCCTTAATATTAGATTGAGATAATGACATGCACAGGTAAGGGTGGCAAAACGGGTCAAGTTTGGGTCGAAGTTGAATCCAACCCGACTCGAATAGCTTCATCCTGAATCTGACCTGTTTATTAAACTGGTCAAAATCCATGATCTAAACCTAACCTGATTAGTAAATGAGTCAGGTTGGCAGGTCGACTTGACCCGTTCATGGAGTAATTTTTGATAAATGCCCAACCCAAACTAGACTCGACTCGATTATGCTCAACTCGAACCCGACCCTTTTAATAAATGGGTCAAAATTCATGACACATGCCCGAAATTTTTGGGTCGGGTTCATGTGTATGGTCATATATTATTACCTCTATGGACAGCATTATTTAATTTGACTTAAATGAATAAAGATATTTATATCTAAGATTTTGATTGAAAGATAAAAAATTAATCATAAGACAGATTGATTGATTTTACCTCTGATCAAGCATAAATCGATAATAAACGAGCGAAGCCTAGCATGGATCGAGCTCTTCTCAGTCCTAATTGGGATCAAATCGAGACCAAATAAAAAACTTTCAATTTAATCTTGGATTGTCTCAAAATCGGCTCATTAACAACCGTCTTCTTCTGACATTCATCCCTTATTGACTGGAAGAGAACAAAAGAAAGATAAAGATCCCCAAAGCTTGGAAAAACTGCCTAAATCAGCAAAAAAGGGAAGTAAATAAACAAGTGGTTTACAAACAAAGTGCTCATTTCAAAGCATAAGCAAACAGCAGGATTCACAACCCTAAACTTTTTCAATAATAACTCAAATTTTATGAAGTTAATTTGATTTTGCTTACAAAACAAAGTCCACGCATCAAAATGAAATCAACTCAACATATGTATGTGTGTATTTACACTAAGTGTGTTTATTTGAATAAAATGATTATTCTATTCTATCCTTATTCTTTATAAAATAGCTATTTTTATATATATTTTGATGAAATAGTTATTATATAAAATTTTTTATTCAATATTTTATGAAATAGTCATTCCTTTAACTAAAGGAATATCTATTCCTGCTATTTCTTATAGGTCAAAAATATTATGCCAAAATTATCTTTATTTACACACATATACACATATATATATACAGATATATGTACATATCCTTATTAATATACTTCATGTGCATATATACTTATATAATTATATTCATGTATAAAATCAAATTTAATAATAATAAATAACATAAAATTTTATTAAATTATATTCATGAATATTTTAATATTTTTTCTTTCAATTCATCTTTTATTTCACATTCTATTACATCCATGTAAACAAAAAAAATTTCATTTCATTTTAATTTTATTCTAATGAAATGATAATTTCATTCTAACTTTATTTCATTTCATTAAAATAAACGCAATATAATAGAACTCTATATAATATGCTTTTGTATTAGAATAGAATTGGTTAGCGGACTAATTCAGGCATGTTAACTACTCTTTTCCATTCATTGACCCAAGGGTTAAAAGTTGAATAATCTGTTGGTAAGACCCCAAGTTTAGCCCAAAAATTAAAAACTGGATTCAGACAACAGACCCAAAATATATGACCACTTGACGAACTCATCGCAACTCTCAAAAGCTGATCATACTAACCATTAAAACTTACCCCTGTGCTCAACTATAATATCATACAAGTTTAAATAGTTTTATAAGATCCAAACACTAAATAAGTCATATACATACATTAAAAGTCATTATGCCACCATAAAAGGGTTGATATGCACAATTTTATTTCTGATACGTGAATTTCAGATCACAGTGAGGCATCCCATTCATGGTTCACCGTTTTTATTTTCTTGAAATGTATCTAAGAGCACTTTTATAATTTAATTCCTCCTTAAATACTTATTTCTAAAGTAAAAGAAAGAAGCAGAACAACGACATACCGCAATAAGATTCCCAGCATTTTCTGGTAATTTCCCCACCTTAATAGCAGTTAGTGCTCCAAAGGAAATACCAACCTGCGACAAAAAAAACTTTAATAAGGAATCCTTGTCTTCTCTTTAGCATTCCCTTCACCATCATGCATTCAACAACAAAAAAGACAGGAGACCTATTTAGCACTTGTCTTAACTGGTCCTCAAAGAAGGCTCAACTTTAAATATCAATTTACTTCAAATTACACTTAAGTTTTTGCAACTACTTAGGTTTATTTGAGAACTTTAAATGAAACAAAAGAATTTAAACCATTAAAAATAAGCCTTATATAAACATCACGAAAAAAAAAAAAAAACTTAGCTCATCTCCATGTTAAAGCTCCTTGATATATATCCCCAAAAACCTATGTACAGCAATTATAATCTGTAGATGTTTCAACCAGACATTAGTAGGCCTTATATCAATTTCAGTCAATGCATGAAATTCAGGGAACAATTTCAGTCAATGTACTTTTCTTAATGTCCTTTCCCCATCCTCACATTAACGAGTAATTAAGGAGGTCGCAGATTTTGTACCACCTGAAGTATGTAATAGCATCCTGTATCTCAAACAAGAAAATTGACGTGCAATCACTACAATCATCTCCTGGATTATAGACCACTCAATTAAATAACAAAGAATTCACATCACTTTATTTAAAAACATTACATGCACTATGAAACTTTGCCCATCCCGATAAATTCTTCTTACATAATCTCTTCTGATGAACTAGTACAATTTGCAGCACAGGACTAGTAGCCATATACGCATGAAATTAAATAAAAAAAATATTAATATCAAATATAGTATAAAAGATAACAAGTAGTTCATTCGAAAGAAATCCAAAATACCAAGATTTAAGCCTTGTTCGATTACCATCCAAAAAAGTTATATTAATATTTTCAATTTATCATAAATTTTAATAACTTTATTTCACATCCAACACAAATTTTAACCTAAAAATCAACTTCATTTCACATTCAACACAAATTTCAATATTAAAATTAATTTTATTATCTTCACACTTTTCAATATTAAAATAAATTTCTTTCCCATCAATTTTATAAAATAAAATATATTTTTTTTTTTTACCCAAAAATAATTCCCAACTAAACAAGGCGTACTCATGATTTTATCATATCCAATACATTTCCCAAAAAAGAAATAATTCATTTCATATTCTACACAGATTTTAAAAAAAATAAACTTTGTCCAACAAATTAAAAATGATCGCAAAATAAACAAACCATACAGGAGAGTAGGAAACATTACTCATGAGCAGGAAAGCATTTGATGGCTTCTTAGTTGCTCCACTTATCTCCCACTTCACAAAGCATTAGCCTCAACTTCCTTGAATCTACTCTCAACTACGAGCAGAGAAAAGCCTTCCTTCTTGTCCTCCCCCACCACTGGCACCTTCCTCTTACTGAGATCATACAAAGCATTTGCATTAATAACTCTCAAATCGAAGACACCATTGATCTCAAGCACCTTCGACAACCCAACCTCTTATCTTTATGGCTTTGGCATCACAGACGCCATCGATTCATTGTTCCTGTATCATATGGCCCATCACCATCCTCCTCAATCCTGGAATCACGGCAAGAACACAGTCAAGATGCTGACAATCACACTTGAGACCATCAAAGAACCAAACCAAGGCACTTGGCTGATAGCATAATAATCCCCAGCAGCTCTGCATATAGTGCCAACAGAAATAACAAACGGCAGTTGATCGGACGGGTGAACCGAGCTGAGCCAGACCGACTAAGAGCGGTTCAATAGCCTTAAATAGGGCTTCCCCGGAACAGCGAAGAATATTGCTGCCTCTTCTTCCACATCGTCTCCCAGCCCTCTTCTTCCCTTCTATTGTCTTCTCCCAATCTCCCTCATACTCTTGTTCTTCTCGTCTTTCTTCTTCTATTTCAATTTGCCTTCAACAGTTAATTGTAATTTTGCTGAAATTGATACTATCGTGAAGCATTCCTTGGTTATCTTCATCTGTCTTCTTCTTAGTTGTTGTAGTGCCTCTGAAATTATAGCTTGCTGTGAAGTTTACCTTGCAGGCTAACATTGGCCCTCTCATTTGTCTCGGAGAAAGCTTCCCCTTCATTCCCATGATCCAATCCCTAACCTCCTGGTTGATCCTCTCCAATCCATATTCGATACGCTTCAGCAGAAGCCCTCCATGAGCAAAAACAAAGCCGCCGACAACTTTGGCCGTCTGATTGCCGGAAAGGAAGCCGCAGGAGAGGGGACCAGAGGGCCGCATGGTGGCGATTATCTCCCGAATCCCTTCCCACTGTTCCTTTTTGATGCCGGGAAATGATTCAGGGACACCTCTGAAAAGATCACTAGGGTTTGCAGTGCCACGGCAGAGCCATTTCATGGACAGGCACGACGCGGATCCAGCCCGCTCGGATGACGAAGCGGAAGTCTCCTTCGTCGGTCAAGACCTCGTGGTTCCCATGGATGGTGAAGACGGCGCCACCGGTACGAAGCCCATCCATCTAGTCGCCGCAGCGATCGAGGACGTCGCCACCCGGACCGAGACGGTAGTTCCGCTGGTCCAGGGGATGGAGAAGGATTCCCCGAGGCTGGCAACGGAATTTGGGGGAGATCGCCGCGGAGATCTCCCACGGCGACGAGAGAGGGGGCCGGATAGCGGGTCGGGAGCAATGTCGTAAAAATCGAAAACGGTAGTCGAACCGAATGACGTTCGGTTTAATCTTTGAGCATTTACTCGCTCAAACGAAATGTGAGGTGAATGGAGGGCTCAGGAAGGTACAGCCTCCAACTATTTTATTAAAATTAATAATAAAAAAAATTAAATATAATATATTAAAAATTATATAAATATAATATAAAATAAATTTTTTTATATTAAAATTTATGTATTAATGATGAAAAATAAAAAAAATATTTAATAAAATAGTTGGAGGCTATTTTGGTCATGACCTGGCCAAGATGGCCTCCAACCAAACAGGGTCATAGACAGTATGAAAGGATATAGCAATTATCGGACCAATTTCAAGTGAGTCGAACCTGACTTAAAGTCTTATTTGACGCGAGGATCAAAACAGGATCAAAATAAAACTAAAATATTATTAATTTAAAAAATAACAATAATAATAATATATAAATATTTTAAATTATTTCACACAAATTCAAATATAAAAAATATTATTTTACTTTATATACTCAACAATTTAAAATAAAAAT
>JAEMOT010002739.1:0-12019 GCA_019297695.1 Apostasia ramifera | reverse complement strand
AATATTTAAATCGAGTATTTTGATCTAAGATGTGAAATAAAGTTTATATTTTTATTAAAAATTATTGATTATGTGAAGTAAAATATTATTTTTTATATTAAAATTTGTGTAGAATAATTACAATAATTTATTTATTATTATTGTTATTTTTTAAACTAGTACTATTTTGGTCCTGTTTTGGTCCTTGCGCCAATTTTCAAAATCAACTCAACTTAGGTTGCGTTTGGCAAAACTTTTTGGTATAAAAAAAAACTTTTTCATATAACTAAAGGTTAAAAATTATGTTGGGTAGAATAGCTTTTAAATCGTTTTCATTTTTTAAAAAGCTAAAAAAATAGCTTTTTAAAACAGTGATTTTGCTCTAATTATTTATGGACAGAAATGTCCTTAACAATATTTTAAATCCTAAATTTTAAAGTATAAAACCCAAAACTGGCCTAAAGTAAAGCTCAGCGAATAAAATAATATATATATATATTGTAAAATTAATGGTAGATAAATTTAATTATTTAATAGAATGAGTTAATTATTATATATTTATAGAATATATGTAATAAAAAGTACTTAAATTAAATATCTAATTTAGTCAACAGCATAACAGTTTAACCAAACAGTCCTACTTTTGATGGCAGTTTTTAACAGTAGTTTGTCAAACATATAAAATAATTTTATTTAACAGCACTTTTTTATACAGCATAGCAATGCCAAACAGAGCCTTAAAATCAGTTCAAAACTAAAATGAGATACGATTTGAGCAGAGCTCAACTCGAATCATGATTTGAATCAGCTCATAATTTAAAAAAAGTAAAATATTATATATCCAAGAAGATTTGATCCTTGATCTTAAAAAAATGTCATAATTTTTCTCAACTCTACTACTAAATCGTTAGCTAAATTATATATAATAACATTTCATATATATATATATATAATATTAAAATTATTTATATTATATATATATATATATATAATTTTGAGCGAAATCGAATTATATTTCATGCAAGCCAGGATCAACTCAAAATTAATTCAAAATGAACTTTAAACCAAAGACCCCATCTCATGATTCAATTCAAAATTTTTGAAGAGATTTTGAGCCAATTCAAAAACTGAACAAGTTTTATGCGAGTTTCGAGTTTCAGATATTTTTAACACCCCTATTGATAGAGATAATAGTTTGGCGCATCGAAAGATCTAAACTCTGCTCCTTTGTTATAATCTTCACACCCAAGTCGGACTGTTCTGATCAGTCCAATTACTTATATTTAATAAAATAAAATAATAAAAGTATATAGTTAATATTAAAATATATTCATATAAATGATCACCCAAGTCGGACCGTTTTAAATTTTTTAGCAAAATCTTTTATATAATTGTATTTATTCATTTAATTAGTTTAAATTATGATCATTCATTATAATCTAAATTCAGTAATATACAATAAGAACATTTACATACATAATACTTCATATCACTATATTTACATATCAAATATTTTTTTTTTAAATTATACACCACATATTTAAAAATTACACTCCTACACTTTTTCTAAAGCTACAGTGTAATATTTTAAAAATGGATATAATATACATAATTATAATAGTATGTAGTGTTATATATGTAATTATCTGTATATAATATATATAATATCTTTTGTTTTTTTAATCTATCTAATTTCGAGCCATCACGATTTAATTCTATATCAGCTCAAGACTGAATTGATAAAAATTTTAAATCATAAAATTGACTCATCAATCCGTTTATTTAGATCGAAATGAACTCAATTCGATCTAAAATTTAATTTAGCTTTCCAACAATTTTCAAGTAAAATTAGCAGCCATAAGCTAATGAGCTACCGTTCATTCAAATTTCTAACAAATTCTGTTGCAACTTCAGTTATATTGGTTGAAATTAACTGCTAATTTGGATCAGATTTTTATGCATCTAGAAAGTTTCACATAGTTCACAAAATATATGTACATATATGTACAAATATATGATGCATTTAAAAATTTGTTTTGTTACGTTGTGAATCAATTATAATTGACCATATATTTTAACAAACTAACTAACTAACTAACTAACTAACTAACTATATATATATATATATATATTAACTAAATAGTGAGGTTACTCAAGCTAGCGTTTATTTTGGTCTTGACTTTGTAAGAAATTATAAACAAGTATTGCAACAATATGTAAATTACATTTTTGTATTTGTTATGTACAGGTCTGCAATTTTGCAGACCATGCGGCCATATTTGACGCAAGGATCAAAATAATATTAATTTAAAAAATAATCATAATAATAATAAATAAATTTATCATTCTGCAAGAATTTTAATATAAAAAAATATTATTTTACTTCACATACTTAATAATTTTTAATAAAAATATTAATTTTATTTCACATCATAGATCAAAATATTCGATTCGATTCAAATATTTTAATTTAGGATGTGAAATAAATAGATTATTTTTATTGAAAATTATTGAATATATGAAATAAAATAATATTTTTTAAAATTAAAATTTATATAATATAATTTAAAAATATTATTTATTATTATTATTGTTCTTTTTAAAATTAGTATCATTCTAATCCTAATTTTAATCTTTGTGCTAAATTGGGCCTTAAATTAATTTAACCAATTTATAAGTCGAATTATAACGGACGATTTGTGAAAAACTTTTTCCTTTTCATTTGATCTTTTCGTTCAAATAACAATTAAGGTGAAACAGGGTCAGAAACAATGAATCTCTCAATAAGTTCAGAAAATTCTTTTTTTTATGTAAGAATTTGTCCTCTAAAAAAGAAAATATTGAATGCGGACTACCTGCACCTAGGCTTGTAAATGGGTCGGATCTTAATCCGATCCGATCCATAATCCGAACTAATTATCTTACTAAATGAAATAAATTTTTGACCTGCACGATTATTCCGAAAAACCGACCCGCTTCGTTTAAGTATTATCGGGTCGGATCCGGGTCGATGCTGATCCGACCTGAAAAAAATTCGACCCGAAATTTATAAGTATGAAATTATTACGTATTTATATATTTATTGTTTAATTGCATATGTTAATTGTTGTTTTATTTTATGAAGGTTTTGAAATGTGACTGAGGCCTATAATTATTAAAGAGACTATTATAAATTATTTTAGGTGCAGTAAACAGGAAGTACTTGCATTATGAGGTGGGATTAATAGCTACAAATATTTTTTACCATTGAGATAAAATATTTAGTGCTAGTTTTAAAAGAATTGCACTTTATTTTTTATGTAATATTTTCATTCACATTATTAATTTTATGTTTTGTAATATTATAATATAATGCTGATGTCAGTGATATGATCTTTAGATATTTATATATTATCCCCATATTTTCTGCTATAATGAATTTATATTGTAAATTTTAGTGATCAAAATTTTATTTAAAAATATAAGAATATATATACAACTAATAGTTATAGTGATTGAAAAAATAGAGTTAAATTATTTAAAAAAATTCCGAGTCGACCCGAAATTTAATCCGAAAATCTGAACCGTGGCGGGTCATGGAACGGATCTGGGTTGACCTCGATCCGATCCGATTTTTAATCTGATCCGAATATATTGGAATCGGATCCGGGTCGGGGTCAATCCGATTCGAATCCGATCCGTTGACAGGCCTACCTGCACATGAACAGAAAGACTCTATGAAGCTTTACTGATCTACCCTGTTCGTTCAATAAATTCAATATTATTAACATAATGACATCGAGCCCTTATTGCCGCTGATGCTACTAAATCCACTGCTTTATTTTTAGTCAATAATATTAACAATCTTTTTTTTTTACTAACAGGAATTTTTAGAATTTGATCTCGGATGATACTTTTTTAGTTCGGAATAGTAATGGCCCTATTTTTCCGATGGAGAGAACCTATAATTCACTTTTCCGGAAATTTTCAAACAAATAATTTCAATAAAATCTTTCAATTTCTTATTTTACTATATTCAACGAAATCTTTAAATTTTATTTATTTTATCTCATGCAATAAAATAAATCTACTTCCATTTCCACTTTTCGTAAGCAAGTTTGGGCTCTTTCGAGCTGTTCAATGGCCCCCCGCGTAATTCTTCTGAAACATTCAAGTTCCTGATATATTAGTTAATTTTAAGTAAAATAAAAATAATTATTCCAATGCTTTCAACAAAAATTATTCCACTACTTTAACCAAAAAAAAATAAACATATAAGCAAGTTTAACACAAAATTCTACAATGGGGATAATCAAGCTAGCATTTTTTTTTATTGGTTTTAAATTTTCTTGAGAGAAAACATAATCAAGAACAATAAGGTAAGGTATAAACAATATTTTCTAATCACAGTTAACAAAAAGCACACATAACAATTAATTTGAAAGCTTAATAACATGGTTAACGCCAATATTAATTTAACATGCTGAGCTTAATCTTCAAAAATAACTACGCTTAAACTCAAAATAAAATAAATACGCTTGACAATTAAAAAAAAAACATAATTCACATGTAAATTCATGGTGAATGGCTTCAAAGTGCTGATGAATGGGATAGGAATGAAATTGCACAAATCATATACAAATCAAATTATATTAGTGTATCAAACCCTAAATCCTAAACTATAAACCCTAAATATATAAGTTTCCAACATTAGACAAAGATCAAGAAATTGAATTTTAATTATATTTGAAAAACATATCAATATGTAGAGCCCCGGATAAAAGAAAGAGCTGCTGATATAAATCACTCACATATTTTTTAAAATTATATATGCCTGCAGTATTAATTTTGAAAATCGGTAAGAATATGCCACAACAAAACATTTTTATTGGAAATTTGCCCTGCACTGATTGCATATATTAATATATATTTTTGCCAATGCCGAAGATGAATGCAAGAATTGGAATGCAGATGGGAGAACTTATGGTTCAGGCTGCATCTTCTGACATTCATCCCTTATTGACTGGAAGAGAACAGAAGAAAGGTAACGCTCCCCAAAGCTCGGAAACACGGCCTAAATCAGCAAAAACAAATGGTTTATAGACGAAGTGTTCATTCACAGAATAAGCAAGCAGCAGGCTTCAAAACTCATAACTCTTTCGGCAATTACTCAAATTTTATCAAGTTGATTTGATTTTGCTGATGAAACAAAGTCCACTCATCAAAATGAAATCGACACGATACACTCAAGTGTATATATTTAGGCTAACACAAATATATATAAGATACTTTGGTATTAGAGAAGAACTGATTAGCACACTAATTCATGCATATTAGTTACTCTTTTTCATGATTCAAATCAAATATCATTTACCCAAGGGTTATAAGTAGAATAATAGTTCAAATTTTCCCCTGAAATCAACTATATCACAACAGTTTTATGAGATCTAAAAACTAAGCATACATTACCGTCATTATGCCATCAAAAAGGGCTGATGCACAGAATTTTATTCCTGACACGTCAACTTCAAATCAGAGTGAAGTTTTTCACCATCTTGGCAGACCACTTTTATGGTTTAATTCTTGTTTGAACACTTATCTCTAAAGTAAAGATTACGAGCAGAATATGGACATACCGCAATAAGTTTCCCAGCATTTTCCGGTCTTTTCCCCACCTTAATAGCAGCCGCCGCAGCTGCTCCGGAGGAAATACCAACCTGCAATGAAGAAAACTTTAAGAAGAATGCCTTTTCTTCTCTTTAGCATTCTCTTTGCCATTATGCATTCAATAACAATAGTGACAAAAGGCCTGTTTGGTACCCAGTCTTAGCTGGTCTTAAAGAAAGGCTCAACTTTAAACAGTAGAGTTTTTGCAACATTAAGTTTACTTGAGAACTACAAATGACGCATACAATTTATAAGGGGAAAAAAGATTAAAACCATTTAAAAGAAGCCTTAACTAAACATCAAAATAAAACTTCGCTGATCTCCATATTAAAGTTCCTTGGAAGATCTCCAATAACCCTATGCACGGTAATTTTAATCTTAGATTATTCGACCAGACACTAGTAGGCTTTTTATGAAGCTTGTAGACAGTAAAAACAAATTAGAGGGAACAGTTTCAGTCAATGTATTCTTTTGTTCTCTCCCCATCTTTTCCTTCACATTAACAAATAACAGGCAAGAAAAGGAGGTTGCAAATTTTGTACAACCTCAAGCTTGTAATAGCATCCTCATTGTCATAATACCACCGACTCCTGAATTATAGACTATACGATCAGATAACTATATTTAAAAATTTCCAACATGATAGGAAACTTTGCCTATCCAGATAAGTTCTTAAAATATTTTCCTTCAATGAATTAGTGCATATCACAACTATGGATATTACCATGAGAAAGCGGTCCCCTAATCATATAACATAAGATATGTGGCGAATGAATGTCGTTCCACCTAGATCACCCTTGTAATTTAGTACTAAAAACTCAAGATTGAGGGCAAAGGCAATATGAGACCTACAAACAACCTTATTTAAGAAGCACAAACTCTTCATTCAAACTGGGAAGAAAAACCTAAGGAATTGACCACAACTCAAAGAATTACGAAATCAGTAAAGATAACAACCCAAAATTATATAGTGCAACGAGCATGAATAATCTCCATTCCTTATCGACCAACATCCAGATTCAACCAAAGAGCTTGAAAGGGAAAACTTACCAACAATCCTTCCTGAAGAGCTAACTGTTTTGCTGTTTCAACAGCTTCATCACTAGATATCTAAAAAGAAAAGTATAACCATTCACACCAAAACCATCATACAAGTAAAATTCAAACCAAGAATACAAAGCAAAGCTACGAAAGAAAAGAAGTCACATAATTATTAGTGGGGATATAGTTCAATAGCATGTTCATATTAGGCAAGCATTGCATTCAACGGCAAAAATGAGATTCCATTGTGTTGATTTGATAGATGATCATCAACGACATTTTAGGCTGATTAGATTTGATTGAAAATTCCAAATATGCTTGATGCTAATAGAAATTTTGAGTTAGGTTTATTTTGGTATTTCATAGTTATACTTCATTTGATATTTTTAAATTTCAAATATAATGGGGCAAATACAAAAACCTCCCGTATTATTGCAATGGAGAGCTAATAATAAATAACAATTCAAGTTTGAGAGTAAGCTTAGATTCGAGTAAATAAGTCCATATCCTAGTGAAGAGAAATATGAGGTAACTTTACGTAAGAATCCATCAAATCCTAATTATGCTTTTGAGGAAAAAAATTAAAAACTCTCTAAGTTTCCTCTTGCGCTCAACTGTGTCATTCCCATCATTTTCTTTAAGCCAAAGCCTTGTCTCGAACAACATCGCACTCTTCAACCCCACCTCCTGTGCAGCACACAACACCGCTGGAACAAAAGTAACTTGTGAAATTATACTTCATTGCTTAGCTCCCCTACATGTTGCGAGAGTTATACCGCCCTTTCACTGGAGCAACATCATTAGCCATATCAAACAGCAATAGCAAGTGGAGCTCTTTGTGGCATCCTACTATAGCTTGAACACATCGCATGCCTTTAAAGCACATCCATAGGTTAAATTCGAGCACCCAAATATCCGATAAAGGTATAATTTCTTTTCAAATGTAAGTATTTGTTGATTATTTGACATCAAATGGAAATTATGTGCTCAACTTGATTACTTCATTTAGCTCTAGACTAAGAGACCAAAAATTTATTTGGGCAAAAAATTATTATTGTATTAATCTTATGAGAAATCAAATACAAATTTTGAGTCTTTATCTAATCTGTTGAATTAAAATCGATAAGTATTAATCATAAGCTCGACCTCATCTATCTGGCGCCTCTGCTCGCTACATTGCCGCCGCCATGGTCAGCCCACTGAATGACAGTGACCACTGATGTTTTCTACAAGCTCACCACCTCTCTTAACAATCGGTGAGAAGAGTCCGCGACTACACCGAGCGAACACAACGTGCGCCCACACGAGAATAGCGTGTGCTTGAGTGAGCAACACCACACGCGTGAGCCTAGACTCGAGCGCCCAGCAGCTCCCAACGTGTGCACCCAGCTGTTCCCCGACACATGCACTGCCTAGCAGCACCTAGTCGCACCCATGCCTGTGCAGCGCGCTCGCGCCCCTCCCCGCCCTCCTTGCAGTTGTGCCACCCTACAGTCCTACTCAATCAATTCTGCTATTCGCTTGGCCTTCGCCTGAACAGCCCGAACAATTGGGTGTTGTGAACTCGCCTGTCTCCAGCTATAGCTCTACCCGACGATTAAATTAAAAGGTATAATTTCTTATCAAATTAAATTAATCACTAGTTATTCAATTTGATGAAATTATTTACTCTATTTGATTATTCTTTTGGCTCTAATTGTATGATTTTACATTTATTTGAGTGATAATAATTATTGAATTTTAAGTGTGAGACATCTATTTCTTAATTTCTGAAACTTTGGATCTAATATGTTAAATTTAAATCACAACCCTAATTTAATTTGATAAATTATTATTTAACCAGACAATCCAATTTAATTTTAATTTTAATTTTAAAAAATTTTAATTTACGAGAATTATAAATCTTACTATCATATAATCTATTCAAAAAATATTCTTGTGCTTACTTAAAATAAATAATTTATTAATTAATTTTACTAATTATAAAATTTAAATATCATTTCCCTTTTCCGTCCCGCATAAATGTCCTTTTACATTTAGTGGGGCATTTGTTTGACCCTCCCTCTCCAAATCTAGACGGATCTATGTTTCTACAATAAAATCCTCCAGTTACCATTTAGAATATCATCCATAGAGTTTTATAATTCTTCTCAAAGAAAGGATTAATTCAATATCTATTTCTATTTACATAGCAGATTCTAATTTATTAGAAGAATATTAGAAATGTAAAGAAAATTTTGAGGAATAAACCAAGAAAAAGGTCATAAAGTCAACTAAAATAATTGAATTATGTCATTATAAAGATTAGTTTGTATCTTTTACAAAGACATCTATGATAAAATTTTACAAAGAATAATCAATGATAATGAAGATGATGATGATGATGATAACTCAAGCTGTATAGTGGATTCTTTAATTATTAAGGAGAATAAGAGTTTTGAATAAGCATTATGAGGTCACTATATTCTATTTGATTAAGTGCATCTTTACACATCTCAAAGTCGATAATGACAAAAGTCAACATTGGGAAAGTATTGATATATGCATAAGGCAAACGAGACAGAGTTGTTAGTTATCCTATCTTACAATTGGTGTTTATGTTAGTTCGCCGATTATTTCTAAAAAAATCTTATAATACATTATGATTATCACTCTGACTAATTATCCACATACTTATGTTTAGAATAAATTAGAAGAAGCTAATAGGTCATTAGAGAAGTCAACAAACATTTAGTTTCCTTCTTTTACCATATGTTAGAGAGTCCAGGTTCACATTCTCATTTGCATTACATATTTAATTGTACATGCTTTTTTGACTTTCAATGTCATTTCTTTTCTTATTTTACTTTAAATGAAATTATAGAAATCAACAAAAGTAATGACAAATTATTACAATTAAGTGCACGAATTTTCTAAAATATAATTATGTGATTATAAAGAACAGTAAATCTGCAAATTAAGTGCATTTTAAATTTTAGTTAAATTGGATTATTGGATAATGAGAATAGTCAAAGTTTCAATATTTCAGATATGATGATTATCAAAACTCAACAATGACACTCGTTGAAGCCTCAAGCCTTTCTTTCCCTTTTATTAATCCTACTTATGAGTATCCACGACCAAATCCATTTCACTAATTTCAGAGGTGGTCAAACAAATCCATATTCAATAGATAAATTTTAAATGGATTTGAATATCAATAATATTTGATTCAGTAGAGATTGTTAACATTTCAAAAGATTCAAGGAGAAACTACAGTAAATTGAATTGATCTAGTAGAGCTATATGAACTAACTGATCTATAATCAACGAGATCGAGTTCTTCCAACATGGGAAAAGTTGGTGGGAACACAGTTCAGTAGCATGTTCACATTAAGCATCACATTCGATGGTTGATATGAGATCGCCCAGCATTGATTTATAGATGAAGGATCATCCGAGAAATTTTAGGTTTATTAGATTTGATTGGGCTAATTGGATTTAATTAAAATATTTTAGATTTATCTAATGCTGACTGAAGAATTGAATATAGGTTTGAAATATTGAAAATTTAAGCCCGATTGAGATCACAAAGATCTGATGCTAATTTTATTTTATTTGTGTATTTTCTTTAATTGATTAATATGGGTTTTCATAATTGGGCTTTATTTTATATTTTCAAATTTCAGATATAGTGAGGTTTATATAAAGACCTCCCTTATTATTATGACATTTATAAATAAATAATCGAGATTGAGATAAAATCTAGATTCGAGTAAATGATTCGATATCTCCATAAAGGGAAGGGTGCGGATCATTTTTAAGTGAGAATCCTTTGTATCCTATTTATCCCTTCAAAGAAAAAAAATCTTTCAGATTTTCTTCTTGCTCTCGACTACGACATCTGCATTGCTCTCTTCAAGACAAAGATCCTCTCGACTCCTGACTTCGTTTCACTTCAACAAATACTATGCTCTTTGTCTTCACCTCCTACGATGGCTCATATGGCTAATGTGAACATAGAATCGTCAGCACACACCATCGCCTGAGTCCTCTGTGTATCATTGGCATTGTATTGCACTTCTGCCGGAGCTATGTTGCCAATCATGTCAAATCACATTAGCCATATGAGCCATCGGAAGCATCTTGGTCTCGTCCGCATGTGTTGTGCATGCCTTGTAGTCACAGGTTAAATTACATTTGAGTGTCCAAATTTCTAACAGAAGTATAATTTTTTTTTGAACTTACAAATATACTGATTATTTGATGTCAATGAAAATTATGTGCTCAACTTGATTACTTCATTTGTCTCTAGATTAAGAGAACATAATTCACTTGAGCAAAAAATTATTGTTAGTATTTATCTTGTGAAAAAACTTAATTCAAATTTATAATCACGGATCTCATATAATGAATTAAAATCGATAAGCCTAAACTTGATTGTTAAAATATTATTTATTATTGATTCAAATTTAATTTAAATTTGAATGTGATTTAATTTGTAGGGTTTAAATTTATAAGTGATCATATAAATATACTTTAGAAAATATATACGCTTGAACTGTAATAATTGATGAAATAATGCTAGAGCAATTTAAATTTGCATGTCAATTAAATGTGAAACCTTGATTTAGGTCGCCATGCCCTACATAATCAAGTTTACAAAATTGTATTGTCTCTATGCATAAGAAAAGAAAATAAACATAAATTTGTGTTAAGCTCATAATCTAGTAAACTCTCTGGTGGGGACACAACGACATCGGACCGTCGATTTATTTCAGGCAGAGTATACACTCGACGGCCGAGATCTCAGCACATGGCGTCGATCTGGATGGAGGATTGATCTGCAGATTTGGCAGCAGGCGCGAGTGGTGGCTGATCGTGGATTGGAAATCCCCATTTAAATCAATTTATCGGTTTGAATGGGAATATTCCAAATTTTGGGAGGATCCCGTTTATTTCCTTCTATTTTTAGTTATTCGCATTTGGCATGTTGTAATCAGTTTTTATTTTTGCATTTATTTCTGCAATTTGAAATTCTATTGTAATCGTCTATATAAGGGCAAGAACTTGTACTGTTTTTCTGAATCCTGGAATAAAATTATTGAGTGTTTGAAATACTGTGTTATATCCCGGTGAAGGGAAGGGTTGGGACCTTGGGTGAAAATCCCTAAATACCTTAAAGAAATTTGAGGTATTTTCCAACTCTTCTCTCTCGCGATTCTCAGTTTCAAGCCGATCGAAATCCAAGCCCCTGCAAGTAATTTCCCCAGCCCTAATTCTTCAAACCGAGCCCCGGCACGGCCTCTGTCGCCGACTCCGCAAGCGCGCCGCCCGATCCGCGCGGAAACAGCTCCGCCCACCCACAACGTCG
>JAEMOT010002728.1:0-27604 GCA_019297695.1 Apostasia ramifera | reverse complement strand
TTCTTCGACGCCTCTTCTCGAACTGAAGGGCGTCTCGCATCGGCTGGGTCCGGCTTAGCCGGGACACTGGTCCCAGTTTTCCTTCCTTGAAGACCGCCGGCTATTCCTGAGAAGAGATCCATCGCGTCAGCTTCTCCTCCGGTCAAAAAGAAGGTCCCATCGATGCTTCGCAGAATATTTATAGATCACTGCGGTACACGTGGCAATCGGGCACGCACATCAATGCGCTTCACGACTATCGGGGGGACATGTTGTAATTGGATTCGCGCCATCTTCATCTGAACCGTCCACGTGGTTGCTCACGTGGTCTCCACGCGAGCAAAACACCCAAGCCGAACAGGAGGAGTACCATCCCGAAAAGCAGACGCCGAAGAAGATCCCGAAGAGCAAGGCTCCGACGCGACATCTGACCGTTGGGGGATTGTACTTCTCTGAGGAAAACGCGGTTTTTCCGCCGACAGGCCATGACCGCTGACACACCGTACATGAGTCACGTACTAGCTATTCGCAGGCATTAATTGGACCGTCGCTAAGGCCATAGATTACTCGGCTAGAAGTGACTAGACATAACAGGCCCAGAGTATATATACTTTCTGTACACAGCCTTCAAGGGGGCTGGGATTCAAAAAATATCCTTCGAATACACTGTAACCAAAAGAACGCATTTCTAGTGATCTTTCAAGCCTCCTCGAAAAGGAGCCGTGGTTTTTCCGCCAGTCGGTTTTCCACGTAAAAAATCTTTGATTGTTTCCCGTCGTAACACTCACATAAATGCTAGCCATTTTTTTGGGCTCTCTCTGAGGTGCAACTTATAAGAGCTAGTTTCAGTTAAATCATTCTAATAGAATTATAGAAAATTGCCTAGCTAAATCAAATTTTGCATCGTCGTGGCACGCAGGGATCAAAACTATGTCAGTGTGCTTTACTATCTCATTTTGATTATTAATGGTTGCACTTATCTCAGGCTCATACTCCTCAGCTAAAGCAAGGTCTCCTTTGTAAATAAGGTTTGATAATGAAGTGCTACTTTTCTTTCAATGGGAATGACGAAGGTCTCAATGGACAACTCTTTATTGTTTTCTCTCAAAGTTGTGCTGACAATAGACAACTCTATTGTTCTCTCAAAGTTGTGCTGACAATGATATCGAGTATTGCTGTAGGCTTCTCTATCTTCTCCTTCCTTAAAGAATGTGGATTATTAGTGGGAGTTGGTAAAACACTAGGCTTCGCTATAATATGTGCTGGCCTATTAGGGGTTGGGTGTGACATAAGGCCTATAGATAATCATGGAACCATAAGTGTTTGGCACCTTTCCACAAATCTCTAGTCTCAATTGAACATTTGGACACAACCTTCCTTGTTGAAGATGCTCAACAATCTTGAAGGTACCTCCTAACTTGCATAATGAGCATTAACTTTGCAAATTTAATCCGCATGCACTTGGACTTTTCATTCTCATTTGATTTAGATATTCTATAGAGTTTAACTTACCGTTAGAACAAAATGTCGTAGGTTTAGAGTTTGCTATGGTAAATGATATACCAAGTTAAAATTACTGAATGGTAGCTTTAAAATGCCCTGATCTAACTTGCCACTGCTACCAAATTGATGTGGGATGGAATGCAAATGAACATTTGTAAATGTAAAGATTAATAATTAAAGTATGTGTACTAGAAATTTCAAATCAATCACTAGAACTAGAAGTTTACTTAAATCTGGATTTTATTAATCGGACTGTTAGTTAAAAAATTCAATAACAGACTCTATAACTGAAGTGTTCACCCTAAAATTTTACTTACAATGTGGGAATATACATACCACTTAGAAACGAAAGAAATCAATATACTAAACAAAATGATAAATTTGATTTAGTTAACTCAAGCATATACTTGATTAATTATACTAATAAAAATAATTCTACATGGATCCAAAAATTACATATCACGATTTGATCTAAGTCATTAATCATAAAGATGCCCTCAATAGAGATTTTGAAATCGTGGCAGTAAGCGTGAGGAAGACAAAAATAATTGGAGACCTAGTCAATAGACATGATCTTTTCTTGCATATAAAGAGGACATTCTTTGAAATGGAACTGAATGGAGAAGAGAAAACCTAAACCCAACTAATTTGGGCTTAAGTTTTTATTGGTGTTATTATTAAATGAATGTTTTCTATCTACTTTATTTTTCTATGAAAATTGTAACAGATGTAGATAAGCAAGAATATTGGCATTATTGCTTATTTTTAATATGTCAGCTTGATGCCTTCTGATTAGGTTGGTTCAAATAGCTGAGCAAATTAATTAAAATGTGCCATATTTGACTAAGTATTATTTAGCTTACAAACATCTTAAAATACTAAATTGCGTGTGAGGCGGTTAAATCCAGGTGGCTTACAATTATCATGTTTGATCACGTTGAACTATTTATGCCTAATCGGAACTTAGAAGTCTTGTGATCATGCCTTTGTCAAGCATACAACATGAGGATATTACTGTTTGAACAAATTTAGTTTGATATCTGATCTTGAACTACAAACCCCATATATACATTATCAAACATAAAGGAGTTTGTTATTGGTTGGTACATTTCCAATTGGGTAAAAAGCTGTTTGGCCTTCCTAACCATGATGGTATGTATAGCAGCTATAGCTTGATCCTTAAATTTTTTTTAAAATTCCATTTGGGTCTCTATTTGGAAAAAACATAGAAATTTGGTTCATCTAACGATTTTTCTAGGCTTCTTCAAAAGTGAATCTTGCGAACTCTTATGGAGTTGAATTTTGTGTTTTATGACCATATTGCCCTCTAAGAAAAACTTTTGATCCTTATTTTTTGATGTTATTTGCAATTTAGCTTTCATTTTTTTCAATTCATTACTTTAGTCCTTTGGTTTCCAAATTCCTAAGAAATGCAATTGATCAAGAGAAAAGCTTCTTTTAAAATATTCATTAATATGGTCAAACAAAAAACCCTTGTGTAACCATTGATGTATTTAATTAGTATGTTCTGTTAAAATATAGGAAACAAATTGGTGGTTTGATGAACAAGAGACCAAAGTGCAAATATACCCTAAAAACTTATTTAATGTAAAAGAAGGGTAATTAGTCCTTTAAAATTTCACTAATGCTATTGAAATGTTACCCCTTGATTTGTAAGTATTTTTTTATGATGGCTTGAGTATTTTTTTAAGAAAAAAAAAATTTTAATGTTATAATGTAAAATAAAATTTATCAAATATTGAAATTTGTATTTGATATGAAATAAAGTTGATTTTTTATTGTAATATATGTATGATGTGAAATAAAGTTAATTTTTAATCTTAGAATTTGTGTTAGATGTGAAATGAATATTGAAAAAATAGTAGAGGTGCTTTTAGGATGGATTTGGGGTGTTTTCGGTCCTAAAGCAGTTAAAGTCTTGAAGGACCAAATCTCTTATTTTTGCAAAAATAGAGGGACCAAAGTAACCGATTTGAAAAACTGATGGATCAAGTTACAGATACTCTTAAAGCATATGGACAAAGTTACTTTTTACCTTTTCTATTTTAACTGTGTTAAATGGTTGTTAAGCTTGTTCCTAGTATTAGCAGATGAAATAAAATGATCTTCTATAAATTCTAACCCAAAGCAATTTTTCTATCATATATCGTTTCCCTTGCAACTGTACTTCGATGCCATAGTTGGTTTGTTGAGTTGTTGAATTATTTCATTTGCCAATTATGTTAATAAATTATTGATTTTTTTTTAAATTTGTAGATGTTGCCTTTTTTTCACTTGTGAAGCTTGTTTCAACTGTCAAACTGTAAATTTGTTGTGCATAAGATGCAATATTTTGTCTAATCAAAATTTATGGATCTGATCAGATTGAGGACATATCTACATGGAGCGTAGGTACTATATTTCGCTTGGAGTACTTTGATTATCCTGATGAGAGTGAGTATCATTTTGAAAATTTTGTTGGTGTTTCTTCTATTTTCTATTTTCTATTCTCTTTATGAGTATGGTATGTGCTCCAACTGTAATAGTTGTGATTTTGTAATTTTATTAGATTGTGTTCATTCTTCGCCTGAACGTTATGTAGTAAAGATGCTCATAATGTATAGTGATTGTGCATTTCTCATTACAAAGTAATTTGTGTGACCTGTCTTGCATGTATCTTGCCACTACTTGATGTTGATGGTTTTCTTGATTTTTTTACTTGGCTTCTTGTACTCCTCTTTAGCATCAAGGTCTATTTTATTCACTGATTGGAGTCGCTTTTCCTTTTTATGGGATATGTTGTATAACAAACATGTATTTTTCAGTTGAGAGGTGTTACATGAGTTGAATATGTTGCATGTACCAATTGTGTTAAATTTTGTTTACTTTCTTGATGTGTTTAATTAGTTTGGACCATGAATTTGAATTCTCACACTTAGGTTCCTAAGATTTAAGTTATTTTTCTATTTGGTCCTTCCATCATTTGCACATTCACCCTCCAACAAATCATTGTTTCCTTCAACTATCTCTCATGCGTGCGGTTTCTCCTATTACTCTTATTGATAACATTGCACTTTATGGTGCCCCTCTCTCCAGCTCCAGCAATGTTATCAATGAACTATGCCACCTTAACACTGGCACATTCTTTGTCGTCTTTTTATCCACAATCTCGAGGCCATTAATATCGACCCCCGTCGCATCGATGCTTCCACACTCAGAGAGAAAACTAAGCAAGAATTAATATCTCACGAATGTTTAAATTTCCTTCATTTAAAGGAAATTTGTGTAAATTTATAGGGGCAAAAAGCATTTTTTTTCATCACATGCAGTGTATTGTGGCACGGAAGAACCACATTAAAACATAAATTAAATCTCAGGGACCTAAGTATGAGAATACAATTTCGTGGATTAATGTGCAAAATCCCTATGATATCAAGGACTTGGAAGAAATTTATCTAACCATAATTGCAATTGTTTGCCTTTCAATTTGTATGAAGTAACAGATCTCTTAACATGATTAGTCAGGTGTCCAAAATGAACTTTGCTTCTTGATAGTACCTTAAAAAGAATGCTGAACTTTAACTTTCAAGAAAAAGAATGTTGAACTAGAAATGTAGCCTTTATGATTGTCAATTGAAAAATCTCATTCAAAATTGAAGTTATCAAAGTGGCACATTTGTCACTGTTTAGATGGTTTAGGATTTTTAATTTGGTTGCGGTCGAGCCAAATCACAATCAATGAAAAGTTTATAAAAATGGCACCTTCTTTGTTTCTTGATTAAAATTTTTTTGTTCTTATTTTGTTTGTAAGAACTTATTTTTGTCTATTTCATTTACTTGTATGTTCATGTGTACAGAATTAAGATGGGTAAAATTGTATCAAAAACCACACAGAGTCCCAACCTATGGATCAGGTTTAAATCATAAGGGAGAGCTAATGATACGCCCACAGTATCCACCTGTCTATTATGAGAGTGAATTGCCAGATACTCTTCCAACTCCCGATTTGATAGTTATTGTTAATGACCCTTGGAAAGTTGGGGATTTGGTTGATTGGTGGTGTGATGGTTGTTCCTGGTCAGGCAGAATAACCAAAATTATAGCAAAGGACAAAGTTCAGGTATTATTTTACAATATTTTTTAGTCTTGTTTTGTTGCCTTTTTAACTTTTCTGTTATTGATATTCGAGAAGCTTTTATTGGCTAAAAACTATGATTTGCACTAATTCTCTCCACTTATGTTATAGGATTCCTTAGAAATAGTTCAGGCACACTTTGTAGTCAAATTTTCTAGAGTCAACTTTAAAATTTCTTTTAATAAAATTGCTCTCAATTACTATATTAATTTTTTGGCCAAACTCTATCTTATAAATTACTTACAAACTTGAATTATCAAGTTGAGAATGTTGAGATAGTTTTGTCTCAAAAGCTAACCTAGCTGTCGTTGAATGTAAATGTGTGATTAGAAGTTATAGAGCTAACCTAGCTGTCTCTATTATAATTTATAGAGCTCCTTTAATTAGAAGTTCCTTTTCTCTCGTGGGGACAAGGAATACTCGTTGGTGCTTGCGCCTATGGGAAGTCTTTAACTCTAAAAATTCTGAAGTCTTGAAGATAACCTTATTTAAACCTGTAGTTCTTGTTCTCCTCAAGGAATTGAATGTTGACTTTCTGCAAAATTAGATTTGTATTTGATAAGCACTTCCAGCACATATGGTATGTAATTGAGTGATTGTTAAATGTTGTACATTGCTGGGTAACACTGATATGAGCTTCATGTGTTTTAATTTGAACTTTGTGTTGTAGCACTTGTGAAGCCCTAACATGGTGGGTGTTATACATAGCTAATAAAGTGAAACTTCCCGCGTATTATGATAGGTATACTTTGGTGCTTGAGCTTCATAAGAGATGCTCTTCTTGCTTACACCTTTGGTTGACTTGCATGGGGATTCGACTAGTCATTACTTAGTACGTAATAGTTGTTCATTCTGAATAAAAGTAGCAACATTGGCGTCACCATACAAATACCAATTTCGACATTGATGAGGACTTGGTACTAGATTATTTCGTAGCCACTTTAACCCACCATGCTACTTGTCATGTGTAGGTGTGGCCAATGCACCGGCTCTGGATCGGTATCTTGTCGTATATGTTGGTTCCGGTTCTACCCATTCCAGATAGGTTTGCAGAACCGATAATCAGTTCCTGTTACATTGATTTCGCTTTCTTTTTTTTCCTTCTCTTAACTAACATGATGACGTCCTTGAATGCCATGTTATAGTTTGTACTGTATTTACTATAGAAAAATAAGATATCAATCCATGATCATGCAACATAGTTGATTCAATCTAGCTGCGACATTTAAATGTTTATCATATATCCATATTAATAGGGCATCAATTAATTTGTCTATAAAAATAATTGATCTAATTCGGCACAATAACTATTGTTGGAAAAATAATATTTAGATTATAAAACATTGAATTAGTGGATATGAGATAAAGTACCAACCAATTCCATAGCTGCAACATGTGGACCTTTATTCATATCAGCACCGCCATCAATCAATTATGTCTAAACAAAATCATTGATCTAGTAATACACAATAACTATTATTGAAAAAAATGTTATATAGGACATAAACATACCGAGCAATTCCCCTCTTCTTAAAAAAGGAGGTTTTGGTTCCTATTTGTTTTAGTTCCCATCAATTTTACCAGTCCTTCGAGGCTAGAATTGAATAAATCCAGACTGTCTACTAGTTCTATGGACTAGTTCCAAATAAATCCACTCCGGTGGCCACCCCTAGGACTCATGTGCCATCTTGTTGCATACTTCAAGAAAATGATAGGCATTTGTATTATATAGGGTCATTCTTTTGCGCTTTTGTAGCACATAAATAGAAAATAGAAATATCAACATTTTTGGTTATATTGGACCATACTATATGTTGATATCGAACTTTGAGGCTCATTATGTCAAAAAGTATGCTAGGGTCTTGTATTAAATGATTGGAAAAGTGATGACTCCAATGAAATACCATCACAATCTCATGACCCTTTGATTATTAAATTTTCTTTTTTGAAATGTGTAAATTATGTATTTTGGGGGTTGAGTGGAGTACTCACTTAATCCCCATATATGTTACATAGTGGAATTTGAGTTTATTTCTATTTATAGTTTAATTGTCATGGTAAAATCTGTGAGTATTTCAATTTTAGCAATCTGACTTGAAGCTATTAATAGTCATAATATTTTGTAGTTATCCGTGTGTAGGTGAAGTTACCAGATCCTCCTGTCGGACAAGGATGCTCTTATGAAGCTCTGTGCAAAGACCTACGTCCATCTTTAGATTGGACCCTAGAAAGTGGATGGGTGGTACCTGTATCAGGGGTCCGTACTTTGTTACTTTTTTTTGTTACTATACCTTTCTTTTGTGTCTTATCATGTGCATATATACTAATTTCCTTTGTTTGTAAATGCTCTTATCCCTATGTAGTTATTTTTTCTATATTCTGTGCTAGTTGACGTACTTATTTTAAGATGGTTATATTTTAATGTGATATATATCATAGATTATTTTTCCTTTAGATTTGTTAAACGTTCCTTTTTAAATATTGAATATCCTTTGGCCAAAGGGTGAAAATGGCTGCTCACTTAAATCTTATGCTATCACCTTACAATGTTTTATCTCAGATCTTGTGTAATTACTACAGCGTTTGGAAATAGTTGAAAGTGAGTAGTCATGTTTAGTTTTCTTTTTCTAATCTCTCTTTAGCTGCTTACTGAAATAGTTGTATTATATCCTGAAGCTTTTGTGTCTGAAGCCAGAATAATTAATCCTGAAACTATAAATTATAATCTGTGTTGATTATTGATCATGAAGGTCAGTGGTGCATTTCTTTGATGCTTACCTAGTTACCAAAGCTGTTTCAAGTTGACTCGTTTTGGTTGTAACGTTTTATCTCATTTGGTGAGAACCAAAAAACCACCAAAACATCTAAAGGGAGCTTATCTGATTACAAGTTCATTTAACTAAAATTTTAACTTATTTCATAAGGGAGCTGTTTATTATTTTTAAAATGTAAATTATGATTTATTGCTAGAACATTTATGCAAGCCCTTTAATTTCTTTTTTTTTTTAAAAACATCTCTAAAATATTCCTACTTTTGTTTGAACCATATTATGTCATTTAGACTTGGGACCAAAACCTAGGATAAAATTTGGATACAATTTATCTCTATTACATAGGAGCCTAATTAGTTGTCTCTTTCCAAAATGCAAGCTAAATAGCCAAATTCCTATCTGTGGCTTTGTTTTTTCCATGGTGCCTCATTGCTAAGGCTCCTCTATTGATCACTTGGAAGATTTAACCTTTCCATAATTAAGAGCTAGTTTAATTCTCTCTTTTCTTGAATAAAGTATTAGCAATTACAAGATCATATGCTGAGGAAAACTCTAAAATAGTTTTACTCTTCTCATTTGTCTTTCCAAAATCATATCCGCCATGGATTGAATTCTTCAGCAATATTTTCAGCATATCCATTTAGATCTTCTCTGATAAATAATCTTTCCTCTTGAGGTATTTCTTGTATTAATTTTTTCAAATTATTCTAAAATTTTTTCTTTATGCTTGCATCCAAACCTACTTGAGGGGCATACATACTTATGATGACCCTTCAAGCTATTATCTAGAATTACACACACTTCATTCTTATTTTTATTCTTATCAGAGTACCAAAGTTTAAAATCTAAGCCATCAATTTTCTTGGCTTTCTCTCTAACCCATTTTGTTTCCTATAAGCACAAAATATTATTTTTTTTATGAATCATAATATCTACCAACTTCATTAGCTTGCTTGTCAGGATGTTTATATTTCAAGTTCCTAATCTAATCCTACTAACTTGAGTTCTAGTATATTGGATTAGTTTCTTTACCAGCATCCGCCCATGATGTGAGGACCTTTGCTCACTATCACTACACCCGGGCGCTGATACAACGGCCCTTGCTTATTTCTCACTATATTCAGGTAATATAACTCGTCGCTTCTGGAGAACGCCCTAGCTTTAGTGCAATTTTTTAAAAGATTCATATCATGATTGATTCGACAAATTTTATGCTCGTTGTCGACTGCCTAACGCAGCCCTCCTCGTTTCTCATCCGGGACTTGAGACCCGGCAACGGCGCGTTGGTTTTTCACATATGTCTCTTTTTTTCTTTTCTTTTATTATTTTTATTCTGCTTCCTTCTTTATTCTCAGTTTGATCTCTTGATCAAGTGTGAGGAAAGCTTCAAAGATTTTCTTCTAATAAAATAAAATACAATTTATACATGTAAATTTGAACAGTAGATGTAGTGTCATGAGTTTCTTTTCAGCTAAAAATATTTTTTGGGCTAACTCAGAAGCAATTTCGAGTCTAAACTGAACTTGACTTCAAAATAATTTGTCATGAGTAGGAACTAGGACTCATGTCTTGAAACTAATCTGTTGAAATCCCCAAAAATTGAGCTAAAAGCCGTTTGAAGCTTATTTCCTTGGACTGATAAACCATACAGATGTACATCTTTTAACTGAATTCACAACCTTTTTTGTAATTTTAAAAATAAGAAAGCACTAGAACGTGATTATTAGTTTCACAAATGCAAGTCTTAGAAACATAACTTCTTGGATGTTGTTGATAGAGCACTACTTGGCAGATACAGAAAATTACTGGTGATTAAGTTTGCATCAGTGATCAGTTCTTCAAATGAAATTTTAGCTTGGCTTATTGTTTGTTTTGCTGTTACATCAACTTCTCTGTAAGGAAAGTTACATGTATCTACCTAATTCTCACAAGTTATTCTGGATTTTTTCCAGTGATTTTATGTAATGCCTTCACATTTTAATGCTGGTAAGAAATGTTGTCACTGATAATCTGTGGGATTTATTGTATCTTTCTTTGCTTGTTAGGAAGCTGGCAATGAACGTTATTGTGGTCGTTTGAATTATCTGCATGAACAAGGTATCTAGTCTCAGTTTTATATTGTTTTTGATTTCTGTTTAAACACTAAGCACTTGTTGAAAAGAATTTTCATTGAGCGTTCTTGAATTTGTATACACTTGTGTGATATGCATGTGCTCATTATATTTAGTTCCATTTGATTTGATTAATTCTTTCCTTGATTAGTCTTTTTGCTGCCTTGTATGTTTATTTACGAGTCTTGTTGTAATTCTGCTATGCTCTGTATAGAGTTTTGACTGTTAAGGCTGGCTATTCATTAGTTGAATGAGCTTAGTACTCAGTCGCTTCTCATTTTTAATGATGTTTCACGATAGTTTAGCTTGATAGTACTGTGGTTGATGAATTCACAACCTGTTATCTTACTTATGTGGAACACAATTTCCTTTTTTGATAGATAGAATGTGGAACACAATTTCATTTGTTGCTGTTTGGTGTTAGTTCCATGCTACAATCTCGTTGATGAATTTATGTATGCATGTTAACTTTGCTTCTGATTTAACCTATATCAAAATACAATATAAATGATGCAAATATAGGGATAACCTAAATCATTGAAGAATTAGAATTTAGATGAGAGAAGAGGTTGAGATAAGCTATGAATATTAATAATAATAATAATAATAATAATAATAATAATAATAGGAATGCAGTCTGTGGTTTTGATGATTCGGTCTAGGTTTTTCATGAGTTAAATGTTTCCACATGAAAACACATGCAAAAAATGTTTATTTATTAAAAACAATGACATTTACCATGGCCACTCTATAAAGGATAGTCATCGTAAACCTCATAATAAGAAATATGCAAATCACAGGTTCTCCATTTCTAATCTCATGTTCAATGAAATCATGTAAACAAAAAGGCGATGTTGGCTGTTTAATGGAAAAGTCAAAAAAAGAACAATGAAAGAGTGAGATCTATGTGAAGAAGGGAGAAAATGGTCAAATTATCAAATTTCTGGCAAAAATTTATTATATTTCAAAAGATTAAATTACAGTTGATTTTGTTAGGGAGAGTATAACATTGGTTAAAGATAAAAAAATGCTTGTGGTTTGAGCTTATGTCTTTAGAGTGTCAAAGATGCATCATTGAAGTGAAACTCCTGTGAAATGGATGAAACAATGTCAAGGAAATAATAGTTTGGTTATAGTTAATGCAATTTGCATTGTAGAAAGTCTCTGCCTAGGATGTAGGGACCATGAATTTGGTGCTCACTGCACAATCTATGAGGGTGAAGATCCAAAAAATAATGTTAAACATATCATAAGCTCACCTTGGTAGGCTTCAATCAGCATTGAAATAATAACATTGAATTGTAAGAGTGGTTGGTGTTAGTGCATGGAGAGCTGAGAGGAATATAAAGTTGCCCAAAATAGTGAGGTTATTGGTGATAGTTTTGGTGACTGATGATGACAACAACAACAATAATAACAACAAAGCTTTAATTCTAACTTTTTGGGATCAGGTACATGAGCATAAGTGATTCAAGGTCATTTTTTATAGCCCTATCTGATTTCATCCCTTTGATATTGTAACTTAGATCCCCTCGTATTTACGTACATGAGCCTTTAATGATCGATGATAAACATAGTCAAATCATCTTAAATGTTTTTCCCTATGTCATCCACAAGAAGTGTTATGCCTCCAAGCTTTATACAGTACTAAATGTCTTAAGAGTTTAATTACCATTATCAATAAAGGGGGTCATAAAACAGTCTTATTATATAATAAGACTCTTTTATGACCCCCTTTATTGATAATGGTAATTAATCTCTTAAAACAGTCTTATTATATAAATTTCCCTATATGTTTCATTAGACAATTCTCTACAGAGAGAATTGTTTTGAATAGAGCTGAATACAACTCTGCTTTGTTCTTTTTTCCAAATGTTCCTGTCCAATGCCGCATAAGGATAGCTGATAATGAAGTTGATTGCCCTTCTCATTTCACTTCCTCTTCCATTCACAAGCTTGTTCTCCCAATGTTAGCAGTAGGAGGGCTATTTTTGACTTCCATTGTATATGCGCAAATTACCTCAGCATATTTTTCATAATTTTACTAGGTGTTATTCTTTGACTATATTCACATCTCATCAATGCCAATTTTGATGTTGGAGATTTCGTTGTTGCTAAAATTCGCATCGACATTACAAGTTAGTCTTTCACTGTGCGAATTGTATGCACGCTTGAGCATATTTTGTATAGGAGCTTGGATTAATGGTTTATGGTTCTCCGGAAGGATATCCCAGCTTGCATATGTGTTTCACATGTTGCACAATGTATCGGCTTGATGGATTTATGATGCAACTTATATAGGAATAAAATGGATTGAAATTTGAGCCAGCTTGTGGTCTTTGATCTCTCTCTCTCTCTCTCGAGCCCGCATTTATGCATTTTAAAATTATTCTACAACTTATATAGAGTTGTACAACAACAACAACAACAACCAAGCCTTAATCCCACAAGATGGGGTCGGTTACATGAATCCTTTGTTTCCATTGCGCTATCAATAGAGTTGTATTTAGAGTTGTATCGAGTTGTATTTTTCCTAAAATTATTATACCTTACACAATGCAGATATACAACCAAAAGACATGGATGTAATGGCCGCAAAAGATTCTGACATGTTAGAGGGAACAGCTGAATGGGCTCCTCATGCATCCTCCTCCCAGGATGAACAGAAACTTGAACTGGGAGAATTTAGAAATTCACCACCAGGAGAACATCAAAACTCCCTGGATTTGAAAGAGAAAACATGTCTTGCTTCAAGAAAGTACCTGATGGCAGCTAGGAGTTCTGCTACATTGGAGTCAGCTATTATGAATTTAGAGGAGCTCACATGTAAGATCAAATGGCTTAAAGGACTCCTGAAATTTGGGTTTCAGTGGTCAGATTCTATGAAACCTTCATGGAAGTTCTTGGAGAACCAGGGAATGCATCTCAGGAGATAACATATTGAACACATCTCTTGTGTAAGTGTATAATATTTTTCTCATTCCCTCAGAATTTTGCTCCTCCATTCACTGCATCAGTGTATGATAGCATTTCAATTTCCTCATGTTCCAAACATTCTCTGTTTATCATTTGGATAAATTACTTATAAATCCTTGAGGTTTGCAGTGTATTTTATTTTTTCTTTCTAATTTTATATAATGATGGAAACTAGCAAGAAGTTTTTGTAAGGGCCTAAATGTCATTTTAGTTCGTCCAAATTCTTTTTATTTTTATTTTTTAAACAGTGCTTTTTTTTTTCCCCTTGTTCTAGGTTACTGGGAAATATCATCTTGGTGCTTCAGTTTAGGGGCGAGAAACTATCAGAGTTCGAGTTGAGCTATGCATTGCTTAGGCTCGCCTTGTTCCAATTCACTTCGATTTTGAGTTGACTCGAGCTTTAATCAAGTAAGCTCAAGCCTTTCGAGAATTAAAATTTCTTTAAAAAAATGCTTTTAACTTGGATTAATTATTTTTATAATATCATTTAATAGATATTTTAATTATAATTAGAATGTATTTATATATTAACGATCAAATTGATTTGTAAATGCTAATAAAATTATTATTATTAAATATCATCCATATATATAAATAATTAATTTCATTATATTAGTTTTGAAGTGATAAACTAGTGTTTGACTCCTTTACAATTTTCTTGCCATCAGCTTAAGATGAATGTATAATATTTAAAATGTTAAATGAATAAACACAGATGCCTAAAATTTGGATTTAAAGATTAAAATTTAATCGAAAATTGAGTCAATTTTAACTTTAACGAGGCAAAATTTAGCTTAAATTGAGATCGAATCTAACCCTCTTAATTCAATTCTTAGATTGTGTTGAGATCAAATAAAAAAAAAATTAATTCAACTACATGATAGCTCATTGGTTACAATCAGTTTTGCAACACTTGCTAGCACGGAATAGAAATCATGAATCGAATAATTTATACATCAAACACGTGCACACAATACTTTCATATTTCTATACGATCAAACGTGCAAATGCACTCTCTTACAAATGTGCTACTTCCCTTTTCATGTATAAAAACTTTTTGTTAATTGTGCATAATTTAAGCAACCAAACACCTTAGATTTATTTTTTTTTTTAATTTAAATTTTAAATTTTAGCTGAGGTCCAATCACTGTTTTTGGTTAATTACCTAACAGAAGTATGTGGGTAGATAATTTTATGTGGATGGTATGTGGAATTGTGGATAAGGAGGATTATGGTCATGGATTTTTCTTATTTTTTTCATGCTTTAATGAAGGATTTTATTATTTGCATTTTTTATGGTATATATATTTTAAAAAACTTGAGGCTACAAGCAAATAGAAGATCTAGACCAATAAGTCCATGGGAATGAATTTTACACCTCTAATTAGTCCCATGAGTTATAGGGAAGTCAATTTTTTTTTCCTTTTTTTTTTAAAAAAAATTCAGCCTTGGCTAAATAGCAAACAAGTCGACGTCGAGGACAAAAAATTGTATCCCCTCGCAGAATATTGCAAAATAGATAATAAAAGCTATTACATATTCAGCCAACTTACTGTCAATTCGATGCACATGTGTGATCTTATATTATTTAAAAAATTTAAAATATGTACAAAGAGTAATGATATACATCTCTAATAAATGACCTCAAATTTTAAATTCACTTAGAATTTTTATATGGTAATAATGTTACATAAATAAAAAAGTACTTTTTTATTTATGTAGTATTATTACCACAAAGTAATCCTAATTGGATTTAAAGTTTTGAATTATTTATAAGAGTTACAAAGTATTTTTTTGAATATCAGTATATATACATATATATATATATATATATACTAATATTCATCACCTAATTTTCTATTTCTAAGTAGTGAGACATAAATAAAAAAGTACTTTTTTATTTATGTAGTATTATTACCACAAAGTAATCCTAATTGAATTTAAAGTTTTGAATTATTTATAAGAGTTATAAAGTATTTTTTTGAATATCAGTATATGTACATATATATATATATATATATATATATATATATATACTAATATTCATCACCTAATTTTTTATTTCTAAGTAGTGTGTATCCTACCATATACAACTAAATATGATAAATATATGTGAGAATAATATAAAAAAAAAGTTAAATTATTAATTGAACCAGTTCAGGATATGTAAATTCAAAATTTTAAATATTTAATATATAAATGTCCAAAATTCTTTTATATGTACCATGTAAATTTTTCTATTTGTAATCTTCTCATCAAAATAAAAGATGTAATGTTAATACTACATATAGAAACTATGTATATTTATCATTGTGAATGATATTTGTCAAGGCTCTGAAAATCAAATTGGACTTAGAACTGATAGAACTAAAAATTTAATGTTTTAAGGTTCAACCGGAGTCAAATCAGTCAGATCGTGATAATTTAATGATAATAATAAATAAGATAAAAAATAATATTCATAAAATATACTTATTTGAAAACTTAAATTTATTAATTTTTAATTTTGCTAATTAATATATTCGTAAAAAAATAAAATTTTGATTCATTTTAAATATTTATTAAATAATGAAAAATAAGATGATATTTTAAAAAAAATCTCAAATTTCTTCTAAAAAATAGATAATAAAAAAATGATATTTAATTAATAAAATAAATACTAACAAAATAAGAACATTTTATGTTAAATAATAAATAGTATGAAATTTTTAAAAAAAATTAATTTAAAAACTAAAATAAAAAAAATAAACAATAAAGCCTGTTAGCTTTCGACAGCGGTTTGGACCGCCATAAAAGAAACTATTACACGGCGGTTAACCTACGTCAACCGTCGTGTGTGGCAGCGTATAGACGGCGGTTCTCTCTGGAGAACCGCCATCTATAGTATAACTTGTTTAGTTGTTCTTTGTGCTCTTTAATATATGAATCCACAACCACTATATTACGCAAAACATACAAATGTACCTGCTTTATCATGTTAATATCTACAACATGAGACTTCCCTGATGTAATGTCTCTTCCTTACTTGTCAACTATGGTATGATCAATGAGAACTCCAATTGGGTTAATATTATGTAAGTATTCATTACAAAATTCTACGACTTCTTTAACGACATAGTTCTCAATTATACAAGCTTCTGGCCTGTAACGATTACGAACATATCCCTTGAGTATTTTCATATATCGCTTGAAAGGATACATCCACCGGAAAAAAATAGGTCCACAGAGTTCTACTTCTCTTACTAAATGAACTGTTAAGTGTCCCATGATATCAAAAAATAAAGATGGAAAGAACATCTCTAACTCACAAATTATTTCAATAATGCAAACTTGAAGAGCATCTAACTTGAGAGGATCTATAATTTTAGCACATAAAGAGTTGAAGAAGAAACATAGCCTCGTTATTGCACTATGAAGTTTAGCATCCAAACTGTCTCTGATAGCTACAGGTAACAGCTGTTGCAATAATACGTGACAATCATACGATTTCAAATTAATCAACTTCAATTCTCTGAGATTTACGTAACTTTTTATATTGGAAGAATAACCATCAGGCACTTTTAACTCGTATAAAACCTTATAGAATTGCTTCTTCTCATCTTTTGTGAATGTATAACATGCATGTGGAAGACATGTTCGGCTGCCATAGACCTTAGGAGCAAGCTGCTGTCGAATTCCCATACTAACCACATCTAATCGTGCATTTATACTATCTTTACTTTTTCCAGCGATATTTAATAGTGTACCAATAATACTATCACAAATATTTTTCTCTATATGCATGACATCTAAATTGTGATGCACGTGTAAATATTCCCAGTACTCAAGGTCAAAAAATATTGATCTTCTTTTCCAACAATTTATTTTTAAGGAATCTTCACCTATAGTGCTCAAAACCTGTATCAACTCTTTCCCATTAAGTGGACGTGGAGCCTTCTTAAACTCAGCATTACCATCGAAAGCTTTCGTTTTTTTGCGAAACACATGATCCCGAGGCAACCACTTTTTGTGATACATGTAACATAATTTCTTTTCATATTTTAAATACTGTGCATTAGTCTTATCACCACAAATAACACATGCATAGTAATCTTTAACACTGCATTCCGCCAAATTACTATAGGCTGGATAATCATTCACAGTCCATATAAGTGCTGCCCTTAATGTAAATTGCTCATGCCAGTAAGCATCATGTCTCCAGTCCTTCTTTCCATAATTTTTTAAGATCATCTATAAGTGGAGAAAGATAAACATCTATTTTATTTTCAGGTTACTTCGGTCTAGATATCAATAAAGTCAACATGATAAATTTATATTTCATGCATAAATTAGGAGGTAAATTATAAATAACCAAAAAAATCTGCCAACAACTGTGCTGACTACTTTGAACACTGTGCGGATTAAAGCATTAATACACAGCCCAAGTCTTAAATTCCTCGGATCTTCAGCAAAATTTGGAAATCTAATATCGAAAGATTTTCATTATGACGAATCAGCAGAGTGTCGCATTATTCTATCAAATACACGTCTTTCACTATCAGCATACCAAATAAGATTTTTAGCATGTTCTTTATTTTGAAATAGTCTTACAAAGCGCGGTATCGGAGATCGTCTATCCATTTTAATCCAAGATCGATCCATATATAACTACCTATATAATAAGGTATAATATAATTAATGTATGCTAATTAATTCAGCTTATAATACTAAAAAAAATTTGCTTATACATCAGAATTAACATAAAAATAAACTGAAAAAATAGAATAATTATGATTTAACTTATGTGAAATTAAGCAGAAACGATAGTTGAAATTTTTGAATCCAAATATTTTACAATCAACTTGAAATAATAATAATAAAATTGAAAAAGTAAAGAAGTAGATTTACGTTAAGAAGCAAATTTCGGCCAAATACAAAAAAGCTAAAAGATCCGGCGTTGGCCGGCATTGGCAAGGGTATAGGGCCGCGAATGCGGCTAGATCCAGCGGCTGACGTAGGCAATGGAGTAGGGTCGCGAATGCGGCCAGAACCGGCGTCGGCGAGGGTGTAGGGCCGCGAACCCGACTAGATCCAGCGTCGGCCGGCATCGGCGATGGAGTACGGCCGCGAATGCAGTTAGATGAGGCATCGGCGAGGGTGTAGGGCCGCGATGAGGCTAGATCCGACGTCGGCCAGGGAGTAGGGCCTCGAGATTTGGCGTTTGTCGGCGTCGGCGAGGGAGTAGGGCCGTGAGATCTAGCGTCGGCCGGCGTCGGCGAGGGTGTAGGGCCGCAAATAAGGCTAGATCGGGCGTCGGCCGGCGTCGACATGCTAGATTTGGTGTCGGCGGAGGTATAAGGGGAATGGCGGCCAAAGAAGAAGAAGATGGAAGAGGAGATCGATGCGCACGGCTTGATCTGACTAGGTGAAGTACACCGGCGACGAGCAACCCTCGCGTCTCGACATTCAAAATCGAGCAAGCTTGTAGAGATCTAGGGTTTTCCGTTGAAGTTGAAACACATGAGAGCTAATTATTGTGTGTGTACTTGTAGATCTAGGGTGCCGTGGCTGACGCGAGTTATAGGAGGAGCCTTAGACATTGGTTGACTGAACCAACCGCCGTCTAAAGTCTTACCTTTAGACGGCGGTTGGTTCGGTCAACTGCCGTCTATAGTTTATACGGCGGCTAACGGAACCAACCACCGTCTATAGGCAAGACTTTAGACGGCGGTTGGTTCAGTCAACCGCCGTCTAAACAATATTTACGGCGGTTGAGTTAGTCAACCACCGTATAATACATTATCGGATTATTTTTGTAGCAGTTCCTCTCATTAACCGCTTTTATACATGTGCTGTAAAATGCATATATTGTACTAGTGATAGTTCAACTCCGATTTTGTCTAGTTCAACTTGGTTATATAGCAAGCCCGGTTCTGAGTTTGGACCGGACAGGCTTGACTACCGATTTTAAATTTATGGTTCAATTAGTTGAATCACCCGATTCGATCTGGTTTTTAAAACCATGATAGTAATCTTATATGCATATATATACATATATATAAAGGCAAACACACACACAAATTGATATGAGTGCAATAAATTTGTTCTTAAAAGCGAGTTATTTTTACCTAAAATGAAAATTAAATTAATTTTTTATTCAAAAATTTTTACAAATATCTTGCAAAGGCTTTTTGAGGGGCTATTTACATACATCTCACTTAAATTTTTAAATATCATATTCTTATTTAAATTTGTGCCACTGATAGTTCAAATTTTAAGAAAAAATAGCATATTGTTGGCATAAAGATAATTATTCTTTTTTTTGGTTGTTATATAGACAATATATAGGGGTGCCTTAAGTGGCTTCAAAAATATTGTTTAATTAAAAAAATAAAGATAAAACCAAGTAGGCCCCACCAAGTACATTTTCTTTATAAAAAAAGAAAAATGATATTCATGATGGTGATTTTTTTATGGCCTATTAGGATTTCTTTAACCTTCTATTAATTTGATTCTTCATCAACATGTTCACATGGTGGGCCACACATGTACATATTCAGGGGGCTAAAACTGTGGGCCACTTTGCAAAATTCATTGCTTTAATCCATGACCACATCAAATAGAACTTGGTAAGAAATTTACTCCGCTTTAACTCGCGATAAATTTCACATTTTATACACGTTTCTTTCCCTCGAATGTGAATTAATACATCTTTCATATTTTTAGAGCATAACATAATCTAACCTGGCTTGGGAGAGGGACATCCCAATCATCGTAGCAATGATTGGAGGTTCGAGAAATTAATGCATTTAGCTAGACCATCAAGTAGGATTTTCGACTGAGTTCCTGCGCGATGCGTGTAGAAGTGGGACTCACGAGTAAGCGGAAAGAAAAATAGCATGTTATCTCGATCACCGTTTCTCTGTGGCTGCATCTTTTAGTAATATGGACAAGTCTAAAGCTGCAGTCTTTTTTCTTCAATTACATAAGACTATTTTTTAAATATATAAAAAAATTTCACATGTATTTATATGTTGCTGCATACTATAACTCATCTTTAAAAAACATAAAAAATACTTATATTAAAATTTAAAAATATTATTATGTAATTAAAAATTTATTCGTGCAGCTAAAAAATAAAAGTTCTCATAGCTCAAAATTATTTTATATAGCTAAAAAATACGACTACATAAAGAGACAACGAAACAATAAATAATTTCTCTTTTCGTCTATCAATGAGTCCTACTTTTACACGCGTGAGATTCGTGGCCAAAAATCGAGTCTGTATGTCGAATCCAATAATTGTTCCATAAGGTACCGGGCTCGTCACAATCAGCCTAAATCACATGCAACGATCCAACAGAAATAACTGTACCAGCCATCTATTGACCGTCGATCTCTGTCAATCATAAAAATCGCACGAAATCAAAGAAAATCTGGTCCGTAGAATGCTGCATGTCCTTCATTCCGCGAACCAGGGATTGCACTGGGATGAAGAGCACCTCACTGCAATTTCATCAAAGAGAGTGTGACCTGTCAATCGTCTTGTAGACTCCGGATATATTTTTCTGATTAAATATATATATACATATATGTATAAGTTTTTTTAATTTTTAAATTAAACAAATTAATCTATTAATTTTAAATAAAAACACTTATGAGTTTTCATTTTATAATAAATATTATTTTTATACTAAAATAATTTATAAAAACAATTATTTTTATAATAAAACTGAGCAAAAAACTTCTGTTAGACAATTGTTACTACTAAAAAGTTATAAAATTAATTATTTTTTAACATAAATATTATATATTATTAAAATGAACACATTTGTACTTTTACTTAAATTAATTTATCAATCTACTTATTTCAAAAATTAAAGTAACAATTAATGGACCCATTTGCTTATTCAGACATGAAGTTTTTGATTTTATGATCGGCCCCAATGGAGTCGACTAAAAGCTAATTAATTTGAATTTGTGAAAAAAAAATGATACACAACGTAAAATATATACAACATATAAATATAATTAAATAAATACAAAGCATGTAGCAGAGACTAAATATCGAGCTAATTTTAAGTTGAGTTGTGTTCGAGCCAACATAGAATGGTGAAACATTGTAGTTATGAGATTCATATAATTTTGATCCACCAGTTTTTAGGAATTTTAAATTGGTCCCCAATTTTTAAATTATTAATATTTTGGTTAATTGATTCATCAAAAATTTCGTTTTGGTATTTTTTTGATGATTATAACAAACTTGAAATGGCTAATAAACTTTAAAATTAGAGTGCTTGTCATATCAATTGATAGAAATATATAATTGTTATCATAGAATGATTTAAATGCTAACAATTTGTGGCAAGTAGGAAATTAAAATTTTTTGAAAATCAAAATACCAAAATGTTAGGAGCGGCAGGAAAAAAAGTGCATTTTACATTAAAGGGGCATTTAATTTGATATTATATTAATATTTTATTATATTATTTAAAAATATAATTATTTAATTTAATTATATGTATATATAATTTTATTATCACTCAAAAAATAATATTCATATATAAAAATATCTATATAAAATAACATAATAACAGAATAATGTTGAATTAAATGCATAAAAAAATAAATTATATTTTGACTTTTTAAAATAGAAATATTGTCAACTCAAAATTAAAAAAATTGAAACTTTAGTTTTACAAGTCAAACTTTTCCTGATTTTAATATCAATTACTAATTACTAGAACAATTTATTTTAAATAAATAAATATATATATCAATTACTAATTACTTGAACAAATTTTTTTGCAGACTAAATTTTTTTTACTATTTTTATTTCGTTCATTTCAATTATCAACTGCTCTCACCCCCTATGTCGCCTAGCAAACTCAATCATATATCTTATCAATACATGGAGAAAAGAAAGCAGACAGTTAAGATACACACGACGAACAGCAAGTAGCTAGAATGCATGCCATTGAATTACAATCTAATAGCAGAGTAAAATACAAGTTTTAATTATTTCTTTTTAGCGATGAATCTAACACAAATGGCTCTGTGAACAATTAAAGTTATTTAATTTAAACTTTAAAATTTACATACAGTAAAGTTCTTGTACTAAAACTTAGAGCTCAATTTATCTGAATAGTAGCTTTTTTGGGTCAAATTATGATATTTTTCTAAACCAGTAAAAAGGAATTTTGCTGGGGTATTATTAAATATCAGATGTAAATTATATTACTGTAATTTTTAAATAGACTAAAAAAAATTTAGTGTTCACCGAACAAATTATATTGTTGCATGTTTTTATATTTACGATAGTGATGTTATTCTAATTTTGAATTAATTAATTTGTCTAACTTATCTTTTATATTTAAAAAAATAAAAAACTTATCTTTTATGTTTAAAAAATAAAAAAAATTATTTATTTTACTGAAACTTATACAAAATGTTCAGTGGCCCCACTTGCCGGCGGCGTCACGCTCATCTTTATCTTTGAACTTATCACCCAGCTCTGTTATATAAACTCACCCCCACACCCTTTTTTTTGCACCACTGCCGTGGAGTTTTTTTTCCGTCCGATCAAAGCAAAGACAGAGCTCTAGTCTATTGAGTTTCGTTCACTGCGTGAAAGGAGAAAATGCTGGGTGTTTTTAGCAGGGAGGTGGCGGAACCCCCGGAGGAGCTGGTGACCGCCGGTAGCCGGACGCCGTCGCCGAAGACGCGGGCTTCGGAGCTGGTGAACCGCTTTGTGTCCGGCGCCCCTGCCGCCGCCGGTGTGGTCTCGCTGCAGCTCGGATCCTCCGGCCATCTGGCATACTCCCACGCCGGCGGTTCCCCCTTCCGCCCTAGGTTTTCGCTTTCAGACCCCTCTCCCTTTCTCTAGATCTCTCTCATGGAATAGTTTATGTGGCGGTTGATCTGAGGCCGCCCCTTTTTTGCGATTCCTTGTACTAAATCGATTGATTCCATGTCTTCCTTTTTTTGAATTTAATTTGTTCAAACTTCAAACACAAGTTTTTGTTTGCCTTTGCTTTTTCATTTAATCTGAATTTTACAATAATTAACACTTGATCTTATGCGATGTTTCGCATCTTCTGTTCAATAGGGTTTATGCTGTTCTGCATTAATTTGTAATTTTAGCTGCTTCTAGTTCAACTTGCAACATTAGATGCTTATTCTTGTTGATTTTGGAACTTACTGATTCAGCAGAGCTGCATGCAATTTACTCAGTAACATCTCCAAGAATCCCAGCTGGCAGCTTTTCGGCTTGCTGCCGTCAGCTGTAAGCAGTTGAGCAGCAGTCTTTAGAAGCATGTCATCTATGAATGATCCCATGAAACTAGAGATTGCATGAAACCTAGCTTTTTGTCCAGTCTTTGAGGTCATATTCCTTGCTTGTCTTCACAGTATATCTGTAGCCATAGCCTGTGGGAGAAATGCTACATGTCTTATTGTGCATGAGTATGAGAATTGTGAGGCCCCTTCAAAGCATATAGTTAGATGCTTCGAATCAGGACCCTGCCTGTAGCTATAGTGTCAAGTTTATGCACCGCACGGCAATGATCCCAACCCTTTCGGAGTTTCCATAGCATGGTTCACATTTCTTTTGATTTTCTATGAAAACTGCACCATAAGAACCATACTTTCTTTCTTCTTTGTTTTCCTTATACTGCATAATAAATGTGCAAAAGCATGCTACCATAATAGCATGGTTGAAGCAAAAAGAAATCGAACAATGACCACTTAAGTGTTTAGTGGCGACCGGGAATCTCATGAAAATCTCGTAGTATGTAACGTACCTCTATGAGGCATTGAGAGTATGCACTAGAGGATTTTTTTTAATCTAACTTCTGAACGTTCTCGTGGTGGTTTTCACCCTCTTTTTATATTGGGGAGGTTGAGCAGTTCTTGGTGATTGCTGCTGGTGGTTATGGGCAGTCCTCTAAGAGTCGGTGATTGTGAAGGTGTCATAGATAACCAGCTATAATCACCGATTGAGTCCCAATTGCGTATCTAGCCCGTTACATCATGAAAATAGCTTTGTATTTGTTCACATAAGAAATATTTCAATAGGTCTTTTGCAAATAGCTGAAATTGAAGTGTTTTTACAGATTATTTGCTGTAAAGGATGATATCTTCTGTCTCTTTGAGGGGATTTTTGACAACCTTGGAAGCTTGATTCAGTATTATGGTCTATCAAAGTATTCCAATGAGGTTTTGCTCCTGATAGAGGCCTACAAAGCTCTCCGCGATCGGGCTCCTTATACTGCAAACTCAATGCTTGGCCATTTGAGTGGGAACTTTGCTTTTGTGCTCTTTGACAGAGCCACTTCAACAGTGCTTGTAGCTTCTGTATGTTGTCACTTTTGAGTGTAATAATGGAGTCTTTAAGGACTTAAATGTTATCTTATTGTGCAAATTGCTTGGAATGTTGTTACAGGATCCCGATGGAAAAGTTCCTTTGTTCTGGGGAATCACTGCAGATGGAAGCCTAGCATTTGCTGATGATGTCAAAATACTTAAAGGATCGTGTGGCAAGTCGCTTGCTCCATTTCCTCAGGGTAATTCTCTCATAATAGAGTACTTGGAACTTGTCATTTTGTTGTATAGTACCCCAGGGTTCATCTGAATGAATTGTCCAATGATCTTTTCTTCTGAGGTGAAGTTTGGCTTCAAACTCCAAGTCATACATGTTTAAGTCTAGCTAGCTAAACAAATACCTAAATAGTTCAATGTGCTTGGAGTCAAGACACACTATCACAAGTTTATATGCATTTTTATGCTGCTAAAAAATTGAAATGTATTTTTTATTAAACAAAGACGTTGTTTTGATCTGCCATTTTCTTCTGTATAATATGTTATTATGGATGGTTGGGAAACGCAGGATGCTTCTATTCTAATACTCTTGGTGGATTGAAAAGCTATGAGCACCCAAAGAACAAGGTAACTGCTACCTTAGCTGATGAGGAAGAAATATGTGGTGCCACTTTCAAGGTAATGACTTTTGCTCTCCCAGTACATATGCTATTATGCCACAGATTTCTTTTGGGCTTCCTTTTAGTTATTAACTGATCATTAAGGCGATATTTCGTGAGATGGATAAACTGTGGCTTATTTTGCCATGTATAGGACTACGTGTTAGATTTGAAATAAAATAATTTTGTTATATTGAAATTTTTGTAAGATGTAAAATACTTCTTCTCCATTCAACTCTATATAAAGCAACCTTGGCCATGCTCATACATAATGGCTATATCATGACTCATCTTTGGTTTTTGCTGAAGTCTTTTTAACATGATGACTCTCAAGTTATTTTTTAATTTTCATTACCTTTCTTTGACATAATGACTTGGATCCCTTCACTTTTCCAAATCGCCTTTAAATGGTCTTCCCTCATTTCATTTTATGATGATAAATTGCTGTTGATATCTATAATATTGATTTTAATTTCTGAATAGAAAAGGATTTTAATTTCATGTCATATTGTTTGGTAATGATTCCATCATGGAAGTAAAAGAATTTTTCTGAGCTCTTGTTTTCTTCAATTTATTTAGGTGGAAGGAACCTCTGCATATGTGACAGCTACATTTTAGAGTTCCAGCTACATACTGTGTTCATCATTGCATGCAGAAGAATCTTGTGTATAAAGTGGAGATAAGGGGTGTGTATGTGTTGTTAAGCTTGTTATCCTTGTAATATTGACTTCTTTTATGTATGTTGATCTCTAGAGGTAGTGGCCTTTGTTACTTCACTGTCAAAAAGAAATGTTTCTCAAATTGAATCTCTCAGCTCTCTCCTGCACTGAATATGAACCCACATCCCCCCATGGAAAACTGATAAAACATCTAACTGAAAATATTGAATGAAATTTTTTTATAGTTGTTGGCTTTGATGCTCGACCCCCACTTAGTTGGATATAGGTTTGATTGTTGTTGTTCTTGTGTTGTTGGCTTTAAGTCTCACAAAACGGAGAAGCCAGGCAACTTGAGAAAATAGCTCATTGAGCTTAAGCAGTGTTTACCTAACTTCAACCTGAAATAGAACCTTCTACAAGACTTTGACTCTGCTCGATTTTATCATTTTTAGGGCATGATTATTACTTGGTACTTCACTCAAAATTTAATGTTTGCTATTCTAGTAAACTATCACTTGGTTTCTCATGCCCAACAATAACAACTTACCTCAAAGATTTGGGATTACTAAGAATGTTTTTCTGAATCTAAAATCTCCTAGTACTCGTGCAACTTTCCTTCCTAGTGAGTTAAGAGAACACCATGCTTGTGAGTAGTCTTATTGAAAATAGAAAGCAGCTTTGAAATGGTGGAAGCAAGGGGATGCCAAATCCAAAAAGAGGAGAGAAGTTGTTTGTTGAAAAGTTGAAGAATGGAGAGAGCACAGATCTAAACCAAGAGGAAATTCAACAAGAAGGAATGATAATTTTTTGCAAACTTTTGCAATCTGTAGGCATTTGGTTAGAAGATTATGCAGTTGTTTCAGATGGCTTTGGCACAAGTTTCTTCGAGGGTGAATAGCAAATAGCTCTAGTTGGCTCCTGTGCGCCTAGGTTTCTGTAATTTTCAAATCAATCAAATAGGTTTGAGAAATAATATAACTAGGCCATCCAGCCCAGTGGATAAAAAAATTAAATTTTCAGCTGACAAAATAAGATGGACTTCTTTGCATTTTGTTTGTGTGTGTATTCATGCTCATTTAACAAAAACTAGTTCATGGGTGATTTGCATATTCTATCTATCATCAAACCTAAAATAGTCATAAAAATGTTCAAAATATGTACAGTCAAATGGGTGAAGCTTAGACAAGGCGGGGAGAAAGTGTCATTTGGGATCACAAAGGGTTTAGAGTTTAGGATTTAGAGTAAGGTTAAAGCTTGTCGATGTGGATTATTTCTTTGTGAATGGAGTTTACGGCTTTCTACTATCATATATACAATATCGTACATTTGTTTTTTTAAATATTGTAGAAAACAGCCGAATTTGATTAGGAAGTTATTTATTTTCTTATTTAGAATATTTTATTTGGTTTATGTTTTTCCTTAATTAGATTTTGTAGATTTCCTGCTTTCTTATTTTGATGGGATTCCTAATTCAAAGGAATTCTATTTCCTTTTTCTGTGGACTGGTATGCCA
>JAEMOT010002726.1:54892-75741 GCA_019297695.1 Apostasia ramifera | reverse complement strand
CAATTTGATCACCAATTGTCACATCTCCAATATAAATATTTCTTTCTTGACTAAATGTGCACTTCATATATTCAGTTTTTGATCTACTGAGATGAAAACCTTTAGATTCTAGAGCATTCCTCCAAAACTCTAGTTTCTCTTTAGCTCCTTCTTTAGTTTTCTCAACAAGAACAATATCATCTGCGAAGAGCATACACCAAGGCACTTCATCTTGGATATGTCCAGTCATGACTTCCATAATCAAAGCAAAAAAATACGGACTTAAAGCCGAGCCTTGGTGTAATCCAACTGTAATAGGAAAATCCTTAGTCAAACCTCCTTGTGTCCGAACACAGATAACAACTCCTTCATACATGTCTTTAATAACTTGAATATAAGCAGTGCAAATCTCTTTCTTTTCTAATACTCTCCAAAGTACTTCTCTTGAGACTTTATCATAAGCTTTTTCTAAATCAATAAAAACCAAATGTAGGTTTTCCTTTCTCTCCTTAAATTTCTCCATTAGACTTCTTAATAAATGAATGACTTCTAAAAGAATTAAATTAATAAGTCATACTTTAAAATTTTGAAAAAAAGTGATTTAAGGTATCATAAAATCAATTTAATTTTATGCCAGGTAGATCTACTATAAAAAATATTTATTTGTTGAGAGATCCATAGAAAAATTTAGAGAGAAAAGAAGATCTACATTTGGTGTTATTGAATAGAAAAGAATTACGATAAAGTCCCAATGAAAGTGCTTTGGATAGCTCTGGAAAAGAAATATGTTTCAATTGCTTTTCAAGTTAACATATACATATATAAAGAGGTTATTATATTTGTTTAGACGTAAGAAGGTTTGACTAAAACTTTCTCCAATTATAGTTAAATTACAATAATGCCCAACTTTAACCTTGTGGCGCATTCACTATTTTGGTCATGCTAAAGATCAAAATAGTTCTTTCATTATAAAAAATAAGAATAAATTAATTTTTATCATATTTTACATAACTTTTAACATAAAAAGTTTATTTTATTTCATATCCTACATTATTTTCAATGCATCAATTAACTTTATTTAATATCTTATATAATTTTTAATAAAACTAACTTTATTTTTCATCATACACATATCTTAAGGCATGCTTATGATTTTCATGATGTGACCAAATTAATCTCTTTGCCAAACAGGCTAGTCTACAACTTTTTGCATTGGTTATGAAGGTTTGACTAGATATATTCAAGAGAAAGTATCTTATTAAATGCTTTTCGCAGATGATATCCTTTTGAATAAATTACACCTGGGTCCCTCAGTTTAGAGCATAATATCGAACAAATTCATATTTTTAAAATTTTAATATTTAGGTCCTTGACTTTAATATAATAATCAAATGGGTAATTTTTAAATTTTTTTTATTATTATAATTTTTTAAGATTTCAATTTTACCCTTCATCTCCTCTCTCATCCCCCCTCTAGTGCATGCACAATGCTACTACTGGCCAGGCCCTGCTTCTCTCTCTCTCTCTCTCTCGCTCATTCCCTCCCTCCTACCCTCCCTCCCCGGGTTGTGCAGTCGCTACTGCGTGCGACCGTGCAAGGTTGATGGCTGTGCAGCCCCTTTTGAGGGTAGTCGCGGGAGGGCTATCCCCGTGTTGCGCAAGGAGCTGCCGCTGCGTGTGACCGTGCGAGGCCAACGGCTAAGCAGCCCCTTGCGAGGGCGGCTGCAGAAGTCTGGTCTTGTGTCGGCTGCCGGCTGCGCGCAGTTGAGTGTAGCCCGGGGGCGGAGAGAGAGTGTAAAATAGTAAGTTTAGATAATTTAATATTAAAAAATATAAAAGCCTAATTGATAATTATATTAAAAGTCAAGGACCCAGATGTTAAAAAATTAAAATCATAAACCTACATGATTTTAAGCTATAAACTCAAAGACCCAAATGTAATTTACCTAATTATTTTTATTGATAGAATTAGAGATGTGGCTAAGACAATTTAGGTTATGAAGGAATACCTTAGAGTCTGGGAGATTTTATTTAAGTAGATTTAAAACTAAAATTATAAAATGCAAAATTAATTAAGATAAAAGTACAAGTATTGAGGATGTGACAAATGGTAATCTCATTATTAAGAAGTGTAAGCTGTTTAAATATCTTAATTCAATCATACAAAATGACAGTATAATAGATGATGATGCTATTAGCAGAATAAATTAAGTATAGGAATGCATATGACATACTGTGTGATTGAAAAATCCTACTCAAATTTAAAAATAGATTTATAGGATAGTGGTCAGGCCTGCAAAATTAAATGCTAGCCTACAAAGTATAAACAAGCAAATAAAATAAGTGTCGCGAAGAAGAGAATGTTAAGGTGGATGAGTGGTTATGCACGAAAGAATAAGGTGAAGAATGAGTACATCTGTGAGAAAATTGGAATAGCCTCAATTGAGAATAAGTTTAGAGAGAGTCGTCTTAGGTGATTTGGATATCTATATTGTAGGCAGATAGAAGCACCAATAAGGAGAATTGATTTATTAAATTTGCTAATGTAAAAAAAAGCAAGTGGAAGACCAAAAAAGATATAATAAGAAAATATATAAAATGACTGTGTACTTGAAACTAAATGAGCAGTTATTTGACGGAGTGTAATGAAAACAAAAGATTCATATAACTAACCCCACCTAGTGGGATTAAAGCTTGGTAGTTGTTGTATGCCATGCTAATAGTTAATTTAATATAATTAAAGTTTTTTTTGAAAATTTAATCTAATTAAAGTTAAGTCAATGAAAAAGAGGATTCAAATAAAAGATGACAAGAAATTTTTTCCAACATTCTCAAGTTAGTCTGATACTATCATAAATGCATAGAGTTGTTATTTATATCATTTGATAGCATTTCTTCTAAAAAAGCATCTAAAAGCAAACTCTACAATATTACATCATCTACTTAGAAATAAATGCTAGAAAAGAAAGTATTGACTATATAAGTAATGAGCAAGAATCTAAGTTTATTCTAATGAAGAAACAACAACAACCAAGCATTTATTTCACTAGGTGGGGGGTCGGCTACATGAATTATTTGTTTCTATTGTACTTTATCAATTAACAGGTAGAGAAACAAAAGAAAAAAACTAAAAATGAATATATCAATAAAATGGTGCAATCACAGAAAAGATTTATCTACCTCCACTGCATGGGCTATGCGTAAAATCGTAGCTTCTCCCCATGGATGACCAATTATTTGCAGACCAATTGGAAGCCCTTCTTTATCATGGCCAATCTAATTGATAAAGAATCAAAACATTTATGAGGAATTGAGCAAATGTTCATGCATACAAGAATAAAGAAACATTTATATATATGATGACAGCTATTTGTACTTTAATATAAATTTCCGAAATAATCAAGGAAAACACATTTTGAACATGTAAATATTACTTTTAACATATTTCCATTAACTACAATGTTAGCCTAGAATCATGTTGTGCTATGATTAACTTGAGTTTGATTTGGTAAAAAAAGCTTACAATTGATTTTAAGAAATTAAATATAAAAACAACAAAAATAAGATAAATCCTTTGGTGGCTGGCGTCGTCAGCTCCCCATCCCGAGCAGTGAGTTCAAGAGCACCTTGTCAGCGGAGAAGGGCCCTGAGACCCACACAGGACTGCTAGTTATGTTTTGTTTTGTATAAAACACAACTCAGTCTTCCAATGACAACATAATAAATGATGTAATTGTCATAAAAAGAGTATCCTTTTTCTAATAGATTCTCACAGAAGTTAACTAGATGTGCTGAATATTAACAAATTTCTTTAGTGTATTGACTGTAAAATTTGAGTTTTGGGTGTCTAATATATAAATTCACTAGTTTCATGTATCCTCCAAAAAAAAAAAGAAATCCTACCAGTTAAATGGACTATACAACGAGTAGATGGCCATATGATGAATCAATTTATCAAGTTTATACTTAACTACTTTGTCTAATTTTACTCAATTTGTTCAAAGCTAGGTAATTTAAGCAGGGATTACTGGTTGGAAACATGTAGAAGTAAAAGAATGTATGAATATAAAAATATTTATGGGGCAAACCTATAAGGTTAAGATTTAAGCTTATAGTAACTAGAGACTTAACATGATATTAGAACTAGAGGTCTCAAGTTCGACCTGTGACCCCAATTACCTCTCACTTAAAGTTAACTTGTTTTAAAAAAAAGACATGTTGAATCCATGCTGCAAAGCAAAGAGGTTTGTGAGTAAGGGGGTATATAAGAATATAATAATATTCCTAAACCATACCTATAAGCTTCTTTTGGGTCCGTTGGTAACCAGAGGCTTAACCGAGAACAACTAGGGTTCTCTAGCAGAATCTCAACTTTTTACATTTTGATTCTAATTTTCATGTACTTCATTAATATTTCAATTATAAGAACAAGAAATTCTGGCAGTGATAAGACTGCATATTTTTTTCGCTGAAGATGGGGTATTACCCTCAGATTACATCCCCACCCCACCCTCCCCCATTCAAGTTGGTTAAACTCTGCTCCTAAGCCTGCTATAACAATTTTATACAAGATAAAGCAGAAGCCAAGAAGCTTAAAACTTTTCCATGCACATTACAATAATACAAAAAACATCTTTTAGCTGATGAGAAGATTTTGTTTTATAACTAATTAGGAAGTTATGTTCTACATGCATATAGTTCCAATATGGCCAAGTAAATCATAATTTGGAATACTGAAAATCTTTTCAAGAAAACATATGACAATTCATTTTCTTCATCCAAGCTTCATATTTGAACAATACAGAGATGAAAATACAAATTTAGTTAAAACATTAAAAGGATAATTATAAATCTTGTCATATATTTTTAACTTACAGGAACAGATATTGCAGGGAGTCCAAGAAGATTCCCTACTAAAACAAATCGCATAAGATAACCTGCAAAAGAAATTCTTATCAGAATGTACAAGTTTGCTGCAAGATAAACTTTTATAAAATAAAAGCTTGAAAATTTTAAAAGATGGACTTGAAAGGAGACCATTAATAATGGAGAAAGAAACATAAAGCTATAAGCTGGAGGTGAACATATAGAAAGAAGTGTTTTACATCATTCCATATTCTTCATGGCTAACAAGCATATTGCGCTAGCTTTCAAAAAAGCCATATTCCCATTATGAGCTGAGCCTTCATCAAATTGAAAGGTAGAATGCTCCTGAATTGCTTCAAGACAGAGGAGCTAGACAGATAAAGACCAGATCCTCCAATCTTTCTAAAGCGGAACAGATATTGATTCCGATGACTTTTCATTTAACTTGGGGACGACATTGTCCTGATTACTTTATTTATTATCGGACATTTTTATGCCATATAGATGCTAAATGATCTTTTATTTTGTGGTCAGTGTTACATTTTTTTTATTAGGCTTGAGAGAAAGTAATGGGTGTAATTGGGTCAATTTGAAATGAGATGAGAGTTATATTTTGTGGGCTTTGAGTTAGTTGGGCTTGTATTGCAAACCTTGGCCCAAGTTTGGCCCATCCCTCCTATTTCTTCAGCCATTGGATTAACTTAATTCCAAATAGGCAGTCTAGATTTAGTGGCTCTTAATCTATGTGGAGATCAAGTTAGTTAGGGATTAAGGATTGAGATGGTTTAGAATCTTCTAATTATAGCAAGAATGGGTAGGATTAGGGGTGTTTGCCCTAATTTGAGAGAAAGGGAGAGAATCCCTTGCGGAGGCTATCGTTTCTACCCTAATTATACCCTAATTATAGCCGTTGCCGCCTCCCTCCCAATCGCCGTCACTTAGAGACCTCGAAGCGACTCCCATGCCAAATAGCAGAAGCTGCAACCCCCCTCTCCTCTCCACTTGCCATTGTGAGACTGGCAGCTGCCGCCGTCTTCTTCGACCGGTCGCTACGAGGGTGCCCCAAATTGATGCAATGCCGACCTAACCAATTGGTGTGACGATGATTGTTCTACGCAAGTTCTTCATTGACATCATCATGGATCATCGAATCAATCCCTAATTATCTCTAGCGTCGATTTTCCCACTGATTTTGTCGTCTCATTTCCATCTTATCCTTTGATTTGCTTGTATGGTGTATCCTCCCCTCACCTTTTATTGTTCTCCTTAGTTGATCATATGCAAACTCCTTAGTAGCTTGTAATTCTCTTCAGTGTTATGGTATTTTGAGAGTGGTTTTGGTTGGACTACAGCAAACTTATTTAGATTCAATTACTATGTGTCACCTTTGCTAATCTAGGCCAACAACTTAAGGGTTTCAAGCCTTAGAAGCTTTCTTGAGAATTTCCCCTCATTATTACTCAATTAATGTCCTAGGTTGTATGTGTTTTCTATGCATAACCAGAGAGCTTGCTTAATTTGGACTAATTTCTTCTTCAATCCCTACTGTGAAGCTCACTCACATGGCATACTAGCTATTTCCCTCATTTAGAAGCTTAGATTGCACTGATTAGATTTTAGGGCAAAATTCCCCTAATCACAGTACATCACCTTTAGCGGTCAATTATTTCGAATTCTTTTATACTCATTACATAATATTATAATCACTATGTAGATGGCATTACAAGTATCGAATATTCAAATCTAGCGCCGTCAAAGTATTTCCATAAAGGTTAAACTACAAAGTGCGTTTGTGCTGAACAGCATTAAAAAGGTAGGATGATACTTTGCATCAAATATATGGAGAATAAACAAAAGAGAACTACCCAAAACAATATAAATGCATCATGAATGAGTTAGAAGTCAAGGGACAGATGATAATTTGGCAGCATGCGTCAAATTCTGAGAAAAGATAAGAGATGGTAATGCCATCATGCTCCAAATAGATTCTGATGCACGCCTATAATGCAGGATATTACAAATGGCCCTCTTTCCTTTTCCTCTTTCCCTCTGTTCTGTTCCATAACAATCTAAATCCACATGAGCGAGTTAGAAGTCAAGGAACAGATGATGGTTTGCTAGCACGCATAAGTTTTACATAGTGTCAATAAATTACAACAAAAACGTAAGACATACATCTTATTCCTCCCAAAACCCCTAACCGCCTCTCCACATCCGAATGTTCACACAGCCAACCTCATTCCCCAGTCCCCTGATATGCCAGGAAGGAATGCCATCAGACAATCAGTGAAGTGGAAAACTAAAAGACAGAGACAAGTGTCCTTAACTATAAGCAAATTCGCTAGGTCATCACCTAAAGATATAATGCATTTCATGAATCTTTATACTTCGCCAAATTATCATTTTTCTCCAATTTTTTGAACATGCTACAAGTGTATGTAGAGAACAAGTGTACATGATAAGAGAAAATGTGAACCAAAAAGTACTTGAATTACTCACATGCTCCATTCAACTCTAGCAATAGAGTTAGGACTTTTGGAATACAATGAAAAAGCTAAATTACAAAAAGTGAGACAGGTTCAACAATAACCAACACTAAGTCTTTATCCCACTAGGTGGGGTTGGTTACATGAATCATTTGTTTCCATTGTGTTTTATCAAATAACAAATTCTCACATATTTGTTCGATAAGTTTTACGTTGGCTTTCAACTGCTTAACGCAACCCTCGACATTTCTCATCCGAGATTTGGGGCCCGGAAACGACGTGTTTAAAAAGTGAGACAAGTAATAGGAACAAAAAGCATATTGAGAGAGAGTTGTTACACTTACCAGCAACCTCATAATTTGACTCCCCATTTATAAGAGAGCTTGGCGATATTTTAGGAGCAGTCATGCTGTCACAAGAAGTAGCTATCAGTTTTTTGAATAACATAAGTTGAATTGAAGAAAGTTTCTTCTATAAGACTATAACTGCCGAGGGCATTATGTAACACCACTCTTTTTTAGAAAAGAAGAAATGAAATGAAAAAAGAGGATAATTCCTTGGTAAGAGAATATTCCAAACAAATGCAGAAATCTCATCTAAGAATTCAGCACAATACTGTTACCACCCACTAAGACTATTCTTACTCAAATGTGGTAATACTTCTTACATGAGCTATTGTGTAGCCTTATTTGAAAAAGATAGTGGTCCAGAGTTGGGGTAAATTACGTCAGTTTCACAAAATATCATGCAGGACAAGCTGTTGTCATTACACTATGATAACCAGCTTTTACAAGCACTTAAAGCAACAGTGTTTGTTTGCTGACGCTTTTATTGAGTCCATCTTCAGTTCTTGGAAATTACAAGATCAAAAATAAAACCACCATTTATATAATGATATTTATACAGGTATTTATTGATATTACTGCTATATTTTTATCATTTACTATTACATCTTAGTATATACAGTATTACATGGAAAAACATACATACAAAGATATGAACACAACACAATGTAAATATATTATGACAATCTTATATAATAATTTAATCGAATGTTTCCCAGTACCATTAGAATATGCCATGGATGGCTACTGCTTATCAGTTTCCTTTGGGTTCTATAAAGTTATGTAAGAAAAGAATGATTATTTTATATTTAACTATTTATCTATTTATATGCACATGCAAATGGATAGTAGCATGCATGTACGTATGCTGACATATGTACATAGGAAAGATCTAATTTACCCATGTTTATAAAATGATTAATATGTATTGATGTACTTATATGCACATGCACATTACTAGTTGCGTGTATTTAAGCACGAACTTGATCATTTTTATCCTTATCTCTATCAATCTTTCTGCAAGTAGTAATTATCTTCGAAATTTTAGTATGTCCCCTCACCCTGTGTCCACCAACAAAGGTGACAAAATCGTGATACGTGCTTCTCCTCCTAAGGCTGTTAACAAGAAAGAAATTTCACATACCTAAAACCTAAATCCTAAACCCTAAGCAGTATAGGTAAAAATACAGTAGAATATGTAAACCTTTCATGGATAATAGCATTAAAAATGAAGCATGGTGCAGGTTAGTACAGTATCAAGAACCAAAAAGTAAGCATACCCAGTGGTTGGAGTTACAATGACGTCAACTTTCTTAAAAGCTTCCATGAAATAATACATTATTCTTCTCCTGCATAAAATCAACCATACAGTGCAAGTCAGGATGTCTTCAAAGTTCAAAAAGTCGATTCCCAGGTATACTCAGGTATAAAATTGTAATAACATAATCATGAACATGCGCAAAGACAGTAGCCCTATCCTAAACAGTGCACTGGTTTTTTTACACGTATCCTAGTACAGAGAGGTGAGTGCTGTTAACTTTTCTAGGTGGAATGACGTTTCTTTTTAAAGATACAATTCATGCTACTATTACTAACACTCTCAGATAAATATCTCCCATCTTGTAGATGTTTCATCTTATCTGTGCAATGCATGACTAAAACACTTCAATTTATTATTTGGTGTAAAATAATTTTCTGACCAACTTGAACAATTGTCTTTGGTTTGGTTCGATGTTATTGTGATATTACATCATGTTATTTAGAGAAATTAATTATTTTGAAAAACTTACAAAATTTTCACTCTAGAATGACATCTAGATTTCACCGAAATTGGGTGATGACTAGATGCTACTCTAATTATGGTAATAGAGAAAGATGAGTTAGGATAGTTCTTTAAGGGAGAAGAACTTGGAAAATAACAAAAATAAGTTAATAACATAATCTATTGATAGAATGATATTAAATCAAACAAACAATAATTCATAGATAACAAAGATATCTAGATAACATTGATATTTAAATAATACTGCCACCTAGATTGCCTCAAACCAAATGCCCCCTTAATTTGACTGCACTTGTGTTTCATATGAATGTTAGAAGACATGGTTTGAGCACGCCTAAAGTAGCAGTTATTGATTGTGGTTAGGCCATACAACAAAAACTTATTTTCATCATTTTGAGACAATAATCAGTAGTTAAAGAATAAATTTAAGGAAAACATAAGGACTTTTCATTGGCAAAACAACCAACAACAAGAATAACAGCAAAGCCTTAATTCAACTACTTACAGTCGACCTTGTGAAATTCTCCTCCATTCAATTTTATATAAAGTAATACTCTCTGTGAGTGCAAGAGATTAGGTCACTTTTTAGGATACCATCTTAAGTAATTTTTGGTCTACCCTTCCTCTCATTAGCATTTTGACCTAGATCCCTCAAATTTATGTAGTGGCTCCAGTTTATGATGGACATAATTAATCACCTTAACCGTCACTCCATCTTATCTTCAATAGGTGTTTCACCCACCGCTCTAATATAATTTTCTAATATAGTTATACTCTAGTATGACTACTCATCCATCTTAACATTCATGTTTTAGCTACACTAATTTTATAGGTATTTTTCTACTTAACTACCCAATATTTAATTCAAACAGCATAGCTAGTCACATAATAATTTTATAAGATTTTCCCTTTAACATGGTAAACGTCAACCAATGGCATATAGCTCCTGTAGCACTCCTCCATTTTAACCATCCTGCCTTGGTTCTATGATTAACATTTTTCTTCATATTCCAATTATTGTGGACATAGACCCAACATTTAAAATTCTTGCATAATGGGACTATTATCCCACCTAGTCTCTCTCACAACATGGCCACTTCTTTGTTCGAGATCATCAAAATTTTAATGCATTTATTATGTCTATTTGCTTCTCAGGTACTCCACTAAGACTCTTAACTTTAAATTAAATTCTTTACATCTCATCTGTTAGAACTATAACTATGTAAAATTCATCAATTTATCATTCTTCTAGGCTTATTGGTTGGAGCATTACAGTTCTCCAAGTATGTTATTTTTCTTTCAAAGCACTAAATCCCGGCCTTGTTTGGTTGGGATAAAAAAACAACAAGCTCTTCTAAAACCACTTCCATCAATATTTTATAATTATTTCATATCATACATAAATTTAAATATTAAAAAATAACTTTATTTTGCATCCTAAATATATCCAACCTTAAAAATTAATCTTATTTCGCATCCTACACATACTTCAATAAAAATTAACTTTATCTCACATCTGGCTTAATCTCAATAATAAAATAACTTTATTTCACATTATAATATTAAAATAAATTCTCTTTTCATCTCAAAAAAATTTTAAAATCTAGAAGGCATACTCTAACCAAACAAAGCTAAGTAAACCGAACACTTACAAGTTCCTCGTGGCTAGCTCTGTAAGAGCTTGATTGTGTTTATTAGTGAACAAGCTTGAATAGCAATTTAGGCATTGATAAGTAATTGACAAGGTTGAGCAAGCATGAGCTCATATTGTTTATGTTCATGGAAATGCCCAGTCAGATTTTAATAGTAGGCTTGATATACTACTTATTTAATAAACACACATACAAATAAATAAATAAATAAATAAATAAATAAATAAATAAATATATATATATATATAAATATGTATATATTGTCATTATGACTAATAACAACTTGGCAACATGATTTCTTAAAAAACTAAAACAAGAAATGAACTTATGGTAAAAAAGCTTATTGTTGATTATGAATGAGTTAGATATCATTATAGTTTTGTCAACAAATTAGTTAACTTCTTGAACATTATTAGGATTGTTATCAACCAGAACAATATTTTTAAAAATAGTACATAATACTTGATTATAAATCACTTGGGTTAGTTAATAGTCATTTTAACGATTTAGAACATTATATGAAGTTCAACAAACAAATGAATACCTTAAATGCAGGCTTGCTTATCTATATTAATGAACTTCATATGACGCTGAGTAAATTGTTAAGACACAAGTGTTTCCGTGATAATAATTTTCGCAAGAAGATTAGCATGAACTAAACAAATCAGTTTCTTGTTGAATCTAATATTCTATACTAATCAAAGTCAATCAAGGAATATAATATTTTGTTATATATCCAAACTCTATAATGGCTACATCTTTATAGGCAAACTATAGAAATAAACTTGAATTGAATGTTAAAGAATGATTCATGCTCGAGTTGGGCTCGAGCTCATAAAAAATAAAATTAGCAAGCTAAGCAAGAGAATAATCAGCTTTTTTAGTTCACTTACATCTCTAACCACATCACACCATTCAAGTTTTCCGGATTGCAGGCAACAAGGCTGGATCAGTTCTATTTACTTAAAAAGGGGGTCCCTAATGCTTTTTCTAATGCACATACATTATAATGTTTTAAAACAATTATTCTTCTCTATAACGTGCATCAGTCCGACTGTGAAATTTGTGTATCTATGAAATCTTCCTATATATAATATACAGCCTACATGCATATAATATATATATATATATATATATATATATGAATGTTTTTATCAGGGTAAATTGCTTACAGGTCCCTCAGCTTTGATAGCCTATGCATTCTAGTCATTCTTCATGAAATGTTGCAATTAGGTTTGACTTGTAAATTATCAAGCTAATAAGTTCTTCTGTCTGAATTTTTTTTAAACATAGAAACTTCACAATGGGGGCCATCATCCTTCTCAATGATGACTTGTTATATTCTTTTTTTTAATTTTCAAATATCAAATTAATACAAAAAGAGTATTACAGTAATTTGAATAGCTATTTCACGAAACAAAAATAGACCATCAGCTAGACAGTTTATACCTCAAATATCTAAGTGAAACATTTCAAAAAATGTGAATCAAAGTGCAATTACCACTTAACCATAAGGAAACCACAAGGTCAAGGGTAGCTAGTGAGGGTGTTAGGGCATGTGCCCTCTCCAAATAAGGGGAAGTATATATTAAAACCAACAATTCACTATGGCTAAACACGTGTCCTCTCCCACTATGGTGGCCACTACATTTTAAAAACCCTTAAAATGGGGACCAATATGTGCACCCTTAAAATAATAAATCTTTTAACCCATTATCTATGTTTTCGGATTTCTCTCTCCCCATATAAGAAAGATTGTTGATAATCTATTTTGTGACCCCCTAAAGAAAATACTTGATAGTTATCAATGACCTATACGCAGTACATCCATTATATCAGGAATGCTAGGCATCTACTAAGTAACTTACAAAAAGAATAACCAAATAACAGTAAACCTAAACAGCCAAGAATATAATTGATAGTTGGAGTAATATGGATATGGTACAGGGAAATAAAGAAAGTTAATTTGCCCATATATCTGCCAATCACTATCACCAAGATCATACAAAAACATGACAGACACACCTTAAACACTGTGCTGCAACGTAATCGGCTGCAGAGAATGAACGGAAAAGTGCCAAACTAACTCGTGTATCAAGTGTTAGCTCCGAGCCTCTCCTACAGTACAATAAATATGATCATAAATAAGATCCAAATGGTTCAGTTTTTGAACAAAGTAAGATGCAAAATGACACAAGATTGACTAGAATACAACAAAATTTAAGCTCGGATCTAATCCAAAAAATGATCATCTTACCCATCCTCGCAATCAGGATTTAAAGCACACAATGACTCAGAACCAATTGAAACTACATGGGCTGCTTGCATCTCTTGTTGCTCTGGCAGTATAATCTCTACAGTCTGTTAAGGACAAAGGTGTAAATCAGGATATACTAGAAAAGAGAAGTGTAGTAAAAGGTACATCAACCCTGTTTTGATTGCAAATGGGTAAAAACTCCAGATAACAGGTTCTGCTATGGTCATCTCACTTATATCAAAGTTTATTCTGAAAGCCTAAGGGGGCGATTTTGCTTTTCTTGTGGTGATATACTTACGCTGCACCCAAATGTTTCTGAAAGCCGATTAAGAACATCTTCGCACTTAGTGGATATCTCAGTGCTGTAAACATCATTAAACCACTAAAGAAAAAAAACCTGTGAAATTGACATCACAATATATATATATATTTATATGGCTAAATGAAAAACGTAGCATGATTAGTACAATTCGGACCTCTGTATATTTTCCTAGCCTCAAAGATTGCAACACATCTGAGTTATCCAGTGCTGACAACTTTGGAAAACATATAGGTGACTGCAGTAAGAACAAACAACAATTTATCACTTGAAGTGGTTATTAAAAAGTACTTCATCATGTGACGTGAGCACAGATATGGACCTAACAACCTCAACGGTGAGGTAAGGAAAGCAGTTCTAGCAAAACAAAACAATGCTTTATGGAGAAGGATGGGAATGCAATAATTAATTTTCTACATTTAAATATTTTCTGAATAACCAATGCTTATCATCATCATCATCTTCTTCTTCTTCTTAACAACTACTTCAGCAGAACAGTTTTAGCAGAACAAACTCATGCTATATAGAGAATGGGAATACAAATTTTGTTTTCTACATTTACATATTTTCTGAAGAAACAATGCTTATCATCATCATCATCACCACCACCATCTTGCTTTTCTTCTTACTAACTTTTACTTCCTCTTACCAATTTATTTCCTATATATAAATATTTTCTAGTTATTTAACAGAATAAAGCAACAGTGAGGTTGGAGCACAGGTTTAGCAGAACAAACCAATGCTTTAGGGAGGGGCTAATGGGAATATAATAACTTCTTCTGGAGAAGAATGAGAATATAATAATTACTTTCCTATATCAAAAATAACAAGGATGGTCTCTTCTCTACTTAGAAAGAGAGATGAAAGTCACAGTATTCAGGAAGCTAGACCATCTGCACATCAGAAAGAAGACCAAAACAAACTTCTTCTTCTACCTCCTTAACTCCTTATCCCCCTTCCCCTCCCCCCACCCTTATTGTGGTACACCACTAAACAGGTCAATTTGGTGAAAACAACCAGGTTACAGTATTCACAAAGCCAATCTGAACATCAGAAAGAACACTGAAACAAATTTGTAAAGAATGAGGGAGGGTGTGGGTTCTTAGCTGAAATATGCTTATAAGAGTAGATACACCAGGAAATAAACCAACCCACCACCCTCCCATAATCCCCCCCTCTGGCCCAAACGCCACTCCCCCTCTCCAAACTATATAATTAATAGCAAAAGCTTTCAGAAAAAAATGAATTTTGCCACCTTAAATAACTGAAAGATGATGGATGACTTCATTAAGAACATTTGCAGTATCTGCCACACATCATCTACCATGTTGGACACAGGTCAGCCACGCTTTTGTAGATAATTCAATTGCATCAATGCTTATAAGTTGATAAAATCTATCTACTTATAAATCATAGAAAGCCTACAACTTATAAGCGGATAACTTACAGCAACTTAGTTGTGAAAAGTTTATGAATTCTAGAAAAGAAAGCTAACGCAAGTTAGAATTCATGCAATAGTAATGCCATGTTATGTTACTGCCAAAACATACTAACAATTTAGCCTACTAATATCTTTTCTAAAAGTGGGTAATTTGGTAACTCTTTTCTATGTTCTGTCACTCTAATAGCCTGACCATTCTACAGAATCAACACGGCCCCGCTCACTCTACTGGTCCTCTTGCTCAGTGAAATGGTCTACTGTCTAGTGTTTTTCAAACCAGATGATTTTGCTGTGGGTAATTTGGTAAAAGTTCACTAGTTATCCCTGTTTTGTATGTAGACTATAACTAATTTTTTCTGCAAATCCGCTTTACATCATTTACATACATTATAACTTCCTTACAGCTTATAAATTGGACATGTACGACATAAGAATGCAACATTGTAAAATTTATAAAGCTAGGATTTCAATGATTTATAAGTTGAAGTTTAACTTATAAGTCATACAATATGAAAGAACTTACCCACAAAAACTCAGCTGACTTGTATATCCAACCAGGCAAGTGATATACTCCAGTTAGCAGTAGATACTCAAATGATTTTCAATGTTGTAATCCATTAAGTTTTAAGTAATGTTTAGGCTTTGTTTGGTTTGAGACTCTAAAAATACTTCCACCAATATTTTATATAGTGATATACTCCAGTTAGTAGTAGATACTCAAGATATCAACATCAGAGCGTCTGACCTTCTGACCTTGGCGTTGTCTTTCGTGTCACAAGGATGACCTCAAGAATTTTGCTGAATATCCCAGTCTTGATCCTGAGATCATAATGAATCAAGTTCGATTATCTGTTAGCATCTTAGTTACGATCTTGGATTTATTTGTTTTCTCCTAGTTATGAGGACTCTCATAAAAACATTAGCGAAAGTTGCATTTTGCCACTAAGGGCTTGTTTGGTTGGAGTATGTTTTTTGAATGTTTGAAGTTCTTTTGAGATAGAGAGAAAAAATAATTATTTTAATGTTATGATGCGAAGTGATTTTATTATGGAGAGAGAGGAGGGGGATGGGCGACCCACCCCTATTTGCCTGCTTTCCCCGGCAGGAGCAAGTGAGAGAGAGAGAAAGCAAGAGAGAGAGAGAGAGAGAGAGAGGAGGGGGGCGGGCGACCCACCCCCATTCGCCTGCTCTCCGACAGGAGCAGGAGAGAGAGAGGAAGGGGGGCGGGTGACCCACCCCCATTCGCTTGCTCTCCGACAGTAGCAGGAGAGAGAGGGAGAGAGGAGGGGGTGCAAGCGACCCACCCCCTCGCTTGCTCCCAAGCAGGAGTAGGAGAGAGAGTGCGGGCCCCACCTGCTCGCCGACGCAAGGGACAGAGAGAGAGAGGAGAGGGGGAAATTGAGAATTTCAAAATTTTGATAACAGAATATTCCTTAGATACTGACAGATATCATTAATTTGGACCTTTTATGTGATAAGTTTAGTTTCAGGGTCCTTTATTATTACAAAGTCTTCAAAATAGGGACCCTACAGTAAGTTTTTAAAAACTATAGATCAAAATGTAATTAGGAGTTAACTATAGGGACCTTTCAGTAATTAACTCAATATAAAATATTGGTGGAAGTATTTTTAGAGTCTCAAACCAAACAAGGCCTAAACATTACTTAAAACTTAATGGATTACAACATTGATTGAAGACAATTAGAGACAACAAAAAGCACGAGAGCTCAAAGGTCTTGAGGTGAAACCTTGACTTCTAGGTCAAGACATCATGACAACTCAGAAAAAGGCCTCCACACCAAAATCAATTCAGATTAAGAAAGCAAGCCTTGACATAGACTTTACTTGAAACAAGAGAGAGAAGAAACCTCAAGGCCCAATCTCAACATCCTCGATGACCCAACTCCATGATGAACACCATTCACACAAATCCCAAAGGAACCAAAAAGTTAGCGATGAGGGACGTCATTGCCATTAGGCACCACTAGTGCCTCTATAGAGGGGACAAAAACTGAGGACCATGTTACCTTTATTTTATCCTGTAATATGTGCATGGAGACAACGATTTCTTGGGGGAAGAACAAACCAATGAATATTTCCACTTGTAACTAAGAGAAATTGTAAAACAGATCAAGTGAAGTCCAATAGAATCAATAAACTTCTGTGGGCAAAGCCGAAAGAAATTGGCTCCATATGCTGTATAGGGTTCAAATCCTGAAGGAACTTAAATCTTAGCGATGGAGGGGAGAAAATGAGGACCATTAAATGCCAATAGTGCCTCTATGGAGGGGAGAAAATGAGGACCATGTTACTTATTTTCCTTGTAATGTGTGCATGGAGCCAATGGTTGCTTGGGAAAAGAACAAACATATGTATAGTACCTCTTGTACCTAGGAGGGAAATTGTAAAACAAATCAAGTGATGTCTAGCAGAATCAAGAAGCTTCTGAAGGAAAAATCTTTAGTTCATTGTCATACCCACGTCACACTTTCCACTTTTCGTCCTTCTTCCTTTGACAACAGAATTATAAAGTGAGATATAGCAAAGAATACCAACTGTTGACCTCCAACGTTCCATTAGCCATAGAACAGGTTAGAGTAGCCCAAAAGCTTTACATCTGCAATCAGCTTCTAGGTTCCTTGGCCAACAATTCAACCAGAACTGGATTACGGACACATTATTTCAATAGCCATAAATCAATAATTACATATTTAACAAGTCATCCCATCTATAAGGTCAGGATTTTTTTGAGAATCCCATCTATAAGGTCAGGATGCTAGGCTCCACCCAAGCAGTAATTCCTCTTCTTTAATGTGTCAAGCACAAAGATAAGCAAATGAGTTCCTTCAAATAATACGACAGCTTCTAGACCAAGGTTATGTTTAGATTAGTATTTTCGATTGAATCAAGTTGTGAGAGAATAACACAATGAATACAAACACAAAATGAACAAAACATGTAAATAAGTTTTGTAAAAGACTAACTGAAACCAGAATTATGAGGCAATTAACCCTCGTACGCAATGAGTATTAATATTAAATTTTAGTTACCAAATGACCTAAAAGCTTAAGCTTGTAGGTTATGGTCTAAGAATAATTTTATATTTCAACAATTTGCTTTGCGGCATGCAATTTAGTATATTACCAATTGATCTAAAAGGTTATGGTCTAGAAATAATTTATATTCTAACAAATACATAATAATAATTATCCTTCTAAATGACAAAAGTAGAGAAGTAACCGGTCTTAAATTGATTTTATCACCCAAAGATGAGCCAGCCAATGCCGCATACCTGAAAAGTTATTCAACATGGTCATAATGGGATCAACAACATTCACTAAGATTTCAATCGATTCAAAAATACTGCAAAAGTTAAATCAGCAAACACAATAACTAAAATTGGCATAAAGAATCACAGAATGAGAGAAACAAAAATTCATCAAACAGCTTGAATCCTTAGTGTGGCCAGTGAGTTCCCTTGTGTTTTAGAATGATTAAGAATTAGATTACAACTTAATCATATGCAAAAATAAAAAAACCAAAAGGCAAGAATAAAAGGAAAGAAATGAAATGAAACAATCATAACCAGGTATATAAATCATGATTATTGTTTGGCAGAAAAATAGTCAATGTCACCATAACAATCCAATACTCCATAATAGGCTGCAATTTAATAAAAAATATAATACTAAATTTATGTAATTGGAATATGTAGAATTTCTAGGATTAATAAAATTCATACTATTCAACTAGAATAAAAATCAATCAAGTATTTTGTTGGGAATTGCATGCCTACAATAATACCGTCATTCTTCAATAAATTTGTCACAACACAATGCATGAAGCACAGATCAAGATCAAAATAAAATCAACCAAGCGACAAAACCTGATGCAAATAATAGAACAAAGAGAAAGAACAAAAAGAACACCAAATTTACATGGAAAACCAACTCTAGATTTTGGGAAAAATCATGACTATCAAGAGAAATTTTACTATTCTTCAAGACTCACCAGAAAAGGATTAGAAGAGATCACTTCCTAACCCTCCCAAATCTTAGAATAGTCCCCTCAGATTAGGGATCTCCCACAAGATCTTATTCATAAAGTATAAGGATGAAAAATCTCCATAACCAAAGAATCTAGAAAATAAACAAGTTTGTTACACCTATTGGACTGTTTGATCAACTCATTAGACAGTTCGTTCATCTCTGATCATCAAGGTGATTTCTTTTATCGTCTATTCAATAATGGACTATCCACTAAACACATAACTGATCAGACGACCTGTTGGTGACAAACAAACAATTCGATTCCAGCCTGGGTTTAAACTTCTGTTGGTAATTTCTCCAACTAGTCTGACGTCCTTTTGATGATCTGCCCATCATCTAATTGAAGTTACAAGAAGATTTAGCCTCAACATATCCATCAATCGTCCATGTGGAGACTAATCTTTGATCATCTAATACTTATTTTTGTGACTTTTCTTTATCCTGATGCAGCAATGCCTCCACATCAACTCCTAGACTTAGCATCATCAACTCCAAAATTCTCAAGTACTTTATGGTAGAACTTTAAGATAATTTAAGATTCCCCTCAGATCTATCCCTTATAATTTGCATCCAAAGAATCCGATATGCTACACCTAAATCTTTCATCTTGACATACTTTAAACAATTGTTCTTTTAACCTGTAGATCTCCCATATACTAGCACTTGCTATGTGCACATCATCTATGTACAACAACAATAAAATATAGTAATCACCAAGAGCCTTCAAATAATAATAGTGATCTATTTCAAATCGAGTGAAATTTTTCATGCATATAAAATGTCAAACTTGCTATACCAGTATCTCAGAGCATGCTCGAGACCAAGCTATTTTTCAGTTTGCACACCAAGGTTTCCTTATCAGACATCAGAAAACCTTCCAGTTGGACCATATAAGGCCTGTTTGTTTGTAAGGTTTAATTTAACAATGCTAAAATTAAACTTGAATAGAGATATTTTTTTATTGAAAGTTGTGAATGATGTGAAATAAAATTAGTTATTATGTTGGGATATGTGAGAGATGTGATATAAAGCTAGTTATTATGTTGGAATATGTGAAGGATGTGATATGAATTAGTTATTATTTTAGTGATGTGTGTAGAATAACAACAACAACAACCAAGCCTTAATCCCACTAGGTGGGGTCGGCTACATGAATCCTTTGTTTCCATTGCGCTCTATCAGTTACCAAATTCTTATCTAAGTTTAAGTAACTAAGATCACTCCTTATAGTTTCTTGACATGTCTTCTTTGGTCTCCCTCTTTCTCTTTGTACATGGGTAAAATCCAATAACTCAATTTTTCTAACTGGAGCTTCAATCGGCCTACGATTTAGATGTCCAAACCATCTAAGCTGACTTTCTCTAAGTTTATCCTCAATTGGTGCAACACCAACTTTCTTTCGAATATACTCATTTCTGCAATATTTATTTTATTTGTATGTTTCCTCTTTGCAGGCCAGCATTCAGCACCATATATCATCGCTGGTCTTACTACAGTTTTATAAAATTTACCCTTGATTCTGGATGAAATTTTTCTATCGCACAACACACCAGAAGCATTTCTCCATTTTACCCATCCTGCTTGAATCCTGCTAATAACATCATTATCTATTTCGCCATCATTTTGTATAATTAATCCAAAGTATTTAAAACGCTCACTCTTCTTGACAATTT